>CANXYC011332494.1:0-21227 GCA_948193065.1 Aleurites moluccanus
CCTATAAATACCCAATTGACTTATTCTAAAGCCAATTTACCTATCCTAATCCATATACTAAAAGTCACTTCACACAACTTCACTTTTAGAATTTTAAATTGGGGAAAATTGTTTAATGCATCATTTGATGCAATTAAACCATTTACCCATTCATTTCACCATCCATTTAAGCTAATTAAACCATAAAATTAAATAAAATCTCAACTTATGAAAATTATCTCATTTTGGCCAAAATTTCCACCTTTCTTGTTCTTGATTTTTCTTCAATTTTTATGGTTTAATATGATAGTAAAGTGTTTGTATGGTTTTAGTTTTAGGTTTGGAACAATTTTGCTTTAGAAACTTGGCTAAGAAAAATCAAAGAAATGGAGAGAAAATGAAAGGAACAAGCCATGGATGAAGCACAAAAATTGGCAAAAATTCTGTCCATTTTGACTTATCTAATAAGACAAAATAGGTCATTTACGCTTTAGTCCTCAAATTTTCCAAAATTTAGTTTTGGTCATTTTTCGCTCGGTAATTTATTCCGAAAGTTCCGTCGGGAATTAGAACTCAAAGTGAATTCTTAAACATCATATTTTAATTAATATTATTTAATAAAAATAGTTTCAGAGTCATTCTGAAACTTGGATCGATAAATTTTACTATTCACCGAAAAATATTCTTTTGCTAGTTTTGTGAGCGTTCTGTAATATTTTCTCAAATTTATTTTTACTGTATTCACACATGAATATTACTTATCAATTATCCTCAATCCAAATTCAAAAATTCATCCGTCGTCTGTTCCGCTATTTTTACGGCAGCGATATCGGTACCGATGTTTTTTGAAAAATTTTTCTATTTTCGCTCTAACTGGTTTTCTAAAATTATTATTAGTTATTTCGATGATTTTAATCTATATACTGAGAATTTTATTCACTAAAACCTGTTATGCATTTATAGGGTATTACAACATATAAAGAGTATTACAAACTCACCATATTGAGGTTTAGTACAGTTCTTATTGACTTCCCATTCTTGGATGATTATATGACTTTTGTGATTATGTGATGATGTGGAACGTTGTGGTTGTGTAATTATATATTTATTTAATTTTATGTTTGGTCATTTATGTCTTGTGAATGGCATGATTGATTGACATATTGCATAATTAACATTCGTATGACGTTATATTTTACTGTTTAGTTTATTGAGTCAATTGCTCACATCCTATTCACAATATTTTTTCCAGTTTACAGGTGAGCATAAGAAGTTGGTTCATTGTAAAGTCACTCCTGCCTTTTTATCCTTCGACATAATTTTTTTCATATTCGTTTATATCATAAAATTTAGAGCTTTACATTGTTATTTTCTTTGTTGGTTTTATTATTTTTATTCCTTAAGCTTAAGTTTGTGGAGTTTAAAGAATAGCTGAGTCTTCTCAAATTTTAGTGTTGTTTTGTTAAGCAGTAACCAATTAATATGATTGAGTTGATTGCCCTGAGTAGCCTATTTTTGTATTTATGTTCATGTTATGTTTAACAGGTGGACCATAGTCCTTATTTTATGACAGTTACAATTATCGTATTTCAGTTTTGTCATTTTGGCAAGTAGCTATACTTATTACGAGTTTTAAAAAATTTATACTTTTTCGTTTTCTAGTACCAATTACGTGCTCTCAGATTTCGGTCATGACATATATATATATCAAATAATTCAATAATTTATGAAAAATAAAATTTAATTTTTAAAATAAATAATTTTTTGTAAAAAAGAAAAATTATTATTTGATGTAAGTAAATAATTATATATGTGAACGTAAATGAAAAAATAAAATAATTTACATTTATAATAATTAAATTTCTCCCTATAATTTGATCTTTGGAGAATAATTTATTATGCATATGTATTGCACACAATACAAATAAAAATACAAAAGTCATGAATGTTGAAATATTATTTGGCTATATGAATTTTATTAAAAAAAAATTCTAGTGATTTTTTTCGTAATTTTTTCATCAAACAAAAATGGGTGTTAAGGATAACGTTGAATTTGAAGATATATAAATAAAATTATCATAAAAATTAATTAATATAAAAATAATATAATTATTTTTTAATTTATTGAATTTTTATTAATTTTAAATCATAACATATGTTTTAATAATATGGAGAAAGTAAAATAAATTTAATAAATATAAAATTTTTAGCACTCTTAAAAAATATTAATTTATTTATTATATTCTTAAATCTTTATAAAAAGGAAAGGTTCTTGTGAAGAGTTAGAAATAATTTAGATAATTAACGTGGACGAGTAGGAAAAGCAATTAGCGGGACGTCACGGGCACTTTGAATATGCTGGAGCAACAAAGAGGCCAGTAGGCGACCACACGTTTCAAGAGTTAAACTCCAGGCGCTATCCATCTATCATTTGCATGCAATTTGCATGCCACGTCATTTTGTGGCGGGATCACATGTCTGTGCAGCTCTTATTTACAACAAGGGTAAAAATTAAGTGAAAAAGAGCTTTTCTTTTTATTAGTAGAAAAAGAAAAAAGAAAAAAGAAAAAAACAAAGGTATACGTGTTATATTTAATGTGAAAAAATTATTAGTTGATTTTTAAAAGTTAAATTGATAAATTATTAGATAGAACGAAAATATATATTTTTTATTTATATAAAAATGAAATAATATGATTATATTTTTATTTTAATCACATTTTATATAAATAAGAGAAATATATTTTCGTTTTATTTAATAATTTTTCAGTTCAACTAAATATTTTTAATTTTTTATATTAAATGTAACTTATTAATTACCTATTTTTTTATTATTTTAAATAGTTAAAAATACATTGAAATTTGCAAAATTCATAAAGGATTAAAATTTGAAAAATTGATAAAGAAAATGATAAATTAGGTTTGGTAATGCTAATGCATCTATCTAAAGCCAAGAGAAATGATAAAAAAAATAAGAGAAAATTACATAAATATATAATTTTTTTTTTTTATTTTTTACTATTTTTTTTATATGTGTTAGTATATATTCGGTATATTTAATATATTTTTAATATATATTATATTTTTAAAAAAATATTTTTAGATATATAATATTTTAAAAAATATTTTTAGATATATAATATTTTTAAAAAAATATTTTTATAACAGTAAAAATGATTTTTTTTTTAATTTTTTTTAGTATTTTTATAAAAATCCCAAAAAATAAAGCCAAGAGAAATTATTAATGCCAATACTTGAGACATCAAGTGGGGCCCAAGATTAGTGGGTCCACATGAAAACACTGGAAAGGTACTGAGCCACACACAACGGCCTACAAAGCCCAGCGAAAGCAAAACAAAGTAGAGGTGGGAGAAAAAAAGGCTTTGGTCAGCCGGAGTGGCTGTGCTGTTTTAGCTTGCAAATTGGTTTTTGGCAAGCTGTCGCGGTTGGCCATGGCAATTTCTCTTATGGCTTATCACTTTATTTTCTTGCACGTTTTTGTGGGTTTTCTCTTTTCAAGATGTGCTTCTACTTGCACGTTCTCTGGTATGTTTACTTATTCATAAGATGGATTTTTATGAATATTCTTGTTATTTACTTGGTAGCTAGCATCACCAAGTATTTATTTATTAATTATTTTTGTAATTTTCATAATGATTTTGATGGTTGTATATTAATTTTGGAAAATAATAAGATATTGGAAGGGAAGATGTTGACTGTAGAAGAAGGAATGATTTGCATCTACAAATCTTGAGAGATGAGGCAGTGGCTAGACTGTATGAACTTGGAAAGGTATTCAAGCTTTATCATCTACCTTCTTCAATTTATGATTTTTTAAATATTATTTTCAATATTTTCAAGTAGTTTCTTATATGTAATTAGAGCTTATATGCAGATATGCTATTAATATCTCATCATTAATTGATTATATTATATTATTTTCATAATGATTGATATATGTTTTTGGTCTTTTAAGTTTGATCTAATTGCCCATCTCAAGTATATTATGTGCTTGATTATTGATATATGATTTTGATAATAAGGGTTTTTTGACATTAAGTATTGGTCCATGGAGTTCTAGAGTCCTGTTTTGGTTGGTACAGTCAAGATTCTCTGTGTTTTTTTCTCTTGCATTTTATTTGGGTTTTATTATTTGATAATTTACTATCTGGGTCCTACATTTGTCTGCACACTGAAACTAGTTTAATCATAATTTCATGTATAAAAAATAGAATGATGGTTATGATAATGAAATATAATAATTAAGAAAATAAAAAAGAAATGAACTTTCATGTTATTTTTCAAAGCCTGCATTGCAATCTCATGTTGGAATTAAGCCATGAAGATTCAAAACAATTTGTATTGCTCATTATAGCAATTATAAAAAATGTTAAATTTAATTTATGACAGAGCCCTGATTATCTTGCTTAAGTTCAAGTTGTATCTTAATCAGTTTGTTCATGTGGAGGTAGCAAATTGATTCCTCTTGAACATAAATTATATTATTGCTTGAATCAACAGGTAAGTGACGCTGATGGTTATCTTGAGAGGACATTCATGAGTGCAGCTTCGTTGAGGGCAGGAAATCTTATTCGTGGTTGGATGGAGGATGCTGGTTTGACAACGTTAGCTTTCTTCCTTTTAATACTATAACCATGATATTTGAAAACCTTGGCTGATGCATGTATTGTTTCCAGGTGGATAGACCACATGGGTAATGTACATGGTCGAGCTGAGGGATTGAATGCAAGTGCTGAGGCTCTCTTGATTGGTTCTCATTTGGTGATGTTATCTCATTTTCTTATGCTTATTTCATAGTTGGCAAAGATTATAAGTGTATGAGTATCAATAGTTGACAGTTCTATTTCCTCAATAGGACACTGTCGTCGATGCTGGGATATTTGATGGTTCATTAGGCATAATCTCAGCATTGTCTGCTTTAAAGGTGTTAAAAAGTAAAGGAATGCTGAGCAAACTAAATCGGCCAATTGAGGTCAGTGAAGTATCTGCTTCCAATATTATCTGTCAAAATGTTTCTCAAATTGTAATCTTTAATTGCAATAACGTTATTTCATTTAAACCATATGTTATATGTTGCCTGTTTCTTGAACTTTTCTGAATTGTGCAATATTGTCCCATTTAGAAAAGCTATAAAAAGATTGATTTTCGTGGAATTGCCAATTCTCTGTTATGAGAAAAATATTCAAAGATGGAATTCATAATCATATTCTATTTACATTAACCTAACAATTATATATCTCCCCACAAGAACTTCACCCTCATCACAACTTTGGAAAGTAAATCTTGAACAAATAAATATGTTTCTACCTGATTTTTCATTATTAGGAGAACATTTTCTATTAATTTAAAGTAAAATAAGATGAACATGTGATTATTCATTTGACTGGAGGGATGGAGCCAATATATTCTCAATTCTTTGCAAGTGAAGTCTGTCAAAGCTAGGTTGATTGAATAGAAATTAAGTTATAAACTAGATCTCATTGGATGAATGGAGATTGGAATGCTCAAATGATTCCTAGTTTAATTTTTCTAGAGTGTGTAGGTACAACGTAGTTCGTGCATAACTTTCTGTTCCATCTTATTCAAATAAAACAATTGTAGATGCTAGAATAGTTCTCATTCCTACATGACAGAAATGATTTTCAAAATTTAAATTTAGAATTTAAATATGTTTGAGTAGTTTTTATGCAACAAAACTTTTACGAATCCTGATGTCATGTTTCTATCCTCCTGATCCTTGCAGGTCATTGCATTTAGTGATGAGGAGGGAGTGAGGTTTCAAACTACTTTCTTAGGCAGTGCTGCTATAGCTGGTATTTTACCAGTTTCAGCATTGCAGATATCTGATAAGAGGTTTACTTGAGTAACTTATCGCCCTATTTCCATTATCATTATTGTTTGTTATGGGTACATTCATCTGTAATCCTTATTCAGTGGTGTAACAGTGCAAGAAAGTCTTAAGGAGAAATCTATAGGAATTACTGAAGAAAGTCTATTACAACTCAAGTATGATCCACGGTCTGTTTGGGGTTACATTGAGGTATATCAATACTGATTTATATTTGCACGATTTCTTATTCTGATTAGCCATCAAATATGGGTATACAGCTCAGTTATTTCAGCTGTATTTAGGTCCTATATTCTCAATGCTGCAGGTTCATATTGAACAAGGACCTGTACTAGAATGGGTTGGTTTTCCCCTTGGTGTGGTTAAAGGCATAGCTGGACAGACACGACTGAAGGTATGTAATTTGTTCTCAACATATACATGGAATTTTTTTTGACTCAGACAATGAAGGAAGAGCTTTATTGTGAAATTTTATTATGTAGCAGCGTTATCTAGATTTTGCAAACTCTTCTTAAAGGAAAAGTAATTTCTGAAAGGGGTAAAAGACCTGCAAACTTAAAATTATCTGAGTTGACTTAAAATTATCTGACTTGGCTATTTATGAAAACCTTGATGCATAAACTATGCTTCTTCCTGGTGCTTTCTCTTGTTTTGTCCAAGGATGGTCCTTTTTTGCTTATTCTCAAGCTAAATTTCAAGTTCTTTTTTCCCCATAAATAATTCAGGTTATAGTGAAAGGCTCGCAAGGGCATGCTGGCACGGTCCCAATGTCTTTACGGCAAGACCCCATGGCTGCTGCTGCTGAGTTAATTGTACGGTTGGAAAATCTTTGTAAAAATCCTAAAGATTTTCTGTCTTATGATGGTTACTGCAATGATTCCACAATTGAATCACTTTCCGGTTCACTTGTTTGTACTGTTGGGGAGATATCCACCTGGCCATGTGCTAGTAATGTCATTCCAGGCCAGGTAATAAACTGTTTTCTGGGTGCTTCCGATCTTTTTAACTAGTGCATGGAAATAAATTATCATCCTTTAATTCAGCAATGACAATTAAAATCAAATTACTGCTTGTAGGTAACTTTCACCGTGGATTTACGGGCTATGGATGATATGGGACGTGAAGCTGTCCTTTATGAATTATCAAATCAGATATATCGAATATGCGATAGGCGTTCTGTTTCTTGCATGATTGAACGCAAGGTGAAGACAAATAACTTTGACCAACAATGATAATGATAATAAATCTATGATTCTTTTTTGTCGTTGCATGTCTAACCACTTTAAAAAATATCTTATTGAGTATTTTTACACAATATGATATTATTTTAAAATGGTTACACATCAGCGAAAAAAAAAATCATAGAGTTATTTCACAAAGAATCCATATAGCCGACTCCAATTAATTTTGGGATTAAGGCTAAGTTGAGTTGAGTTGAGTATTGTGTATTTCTAGTTTCAAATACAGCCAATGATAACTTTCACTGTCATGGCTTATTTCAGCATGATGCAAAAGCGGTGATCTGTGATTCTGAATTAAGTTCACAGCTGAAGTCTGCAGCCAATGCTGCACTCAAGAGAATGGCTGGTGACATTCGAGATGAAGTTCCTACACTGATGAGTGGAGCAGGACATGATGCAATGGCCATGTCTCGTCTGACTAAGGTTTGTTCTTCTAAATAAGAAATTTTCAGTCCTTATATATGCACATAAAATTTATTGTCTTGTAACAATGATATATATGCATGGGTTTACAGGTCGGAATGCTATTTGTCCGCTGCCGTGGAGGCATTAGTCACTCTCCTCAAGAACATGTTTTGGATGATGATGTTTGGGCTGCTGGTTTGGCAGTCTTGGCGTTTCTCGAGACCCAGTTGTAAGTACATTGGAGTATGATGTTTGGGCTGCTGGTTTGCCCAATCACAGTGTTTCTTGAGACCCAAATGTAAATAGATCTTTCCGTGACATTCATGTACAGGGAATCAGTGTTTTTTTGTGTAATTTTAGTTTCCTTTTATTGTAATTCATTCTAAATATTTATAAATCATCCAGCTACATGCAAACATGCCTTTAGTGCTCAATTAAACAGGAAAAATTAGGTACTGGAGAAATATGGTAGAACAATGGCTGCTAACAAAACTATCATGATCAAGACAACTGCAAATATGAACAACCCCCAAAATCCAAGATGATATTGTAAATGTGTTGCACTAAGCATCAAGAAATGATACACATAATGATGAGTTTGCAGCCTCTAGTACACAATGATATTGTCAAGTTCACAGCCCCAAAAGATTTAAGGCTTGAAACAACTCACTTCGATATTCAAATCCCGCCCAAGTGAAAAATAGGAAAACAGTTGTCTACTCTAAGAGTAGCAATTTCTATGTACACCCAAATTAATTCTATGGTAGTATTTTAGAATATCGTAATTGTTATGTATTTTTCTTTTGTGATAAGACATTATTCTTTTTATGCTCACTATGAATGGAACATATCACACTAGAGCTTTCAGAAAGCCGATGAAGATCATCAATTTTGCATCGAAACTCAATTCTTTTTGTGAAAAGACACAATATTCTTTTTATACTCGCTACGAATGAAACATATCACACTTTAGATTTCTGAAAGCCGATGAAAATCATCAATTATTGCATTAAACTCATTCTTATTGCCCATGACTCCTCTGCTAGGGAAAGCATGTAGAAACAGAAACTGTACAGCACATTTAAATTTAACTAAAATAAGTAAAGAAAATTTAACTAGCTTTGTAGAGATTAAAAAAAAAAATAAGCACACTCTATTTATATCCATGATCTTTTACTCGACAACTCAAAACTTCAATAAGAAAAAGCAATTTATCATTCATCTTGACATTAATTTCTCTTTATTACCCTAAATTTAATATTTGTTTTTTGAACAATTTCAGGTGATTAGATTGCTCTTATAGAGAGCGATACTAATAATTAGTGTTTAAAAAGATTATTTTTTTTTTTATGAGACAATACACTTATTTTTAATAATAAATTTAAAGTGAGGCAAGCGGGCACGTACTTCTCTTAATTTTTTGAATTTTTTAATATAAAATTATTATTTTATCCTTAAATTTATAAATTTTTTTTAAATTAATTTTTTAATCTCTAATAAAATATTATTTAATTTTATTTTTTTTTTCATTTTTCTTTTTTGCCCCTTTAATTTTTAAAATATTTTTAGAATAAATTATTATTTAATTTCTGAAATTTATTAAAATTAATAAAATAATCATTCTATTTTAAAAAATTAATTCTTTAATCTCTAATAAAATATTATTTAATTTATTTTCTTTTACTTTTTTATTTTTTTCTTTTATTTTTCTTTATTTTCTTTCCTATTCTACTTAATTTTTTTTTATTTTTCATAAATTTATATTTAATAAATTATGATTTAATCCTTAAATTTTATGGTGAAAATAATTCCGTTAGTGTATTTTGAGAAATACGTTATAATGTGCCTCAATTTTTGCTCCTCGTCAAGTATATCATTCCATCCAATTTTTTTAGATTTTATCCGTTAAGTGTAAGTGAAATTATCAAAAAGGACATCGTTATAAAAAATATATTTAAGTGGCAAAAACAGTTTGCTGGTGGTTTGTTTATGACTTTTAGACTTCTGAAACTAAAAAAAATCAACTTCCTCTCATCTTCTATCTGTAAATGAACCTCTTGCCGCTCGAAATTTGTTTACCATCGCTCCATTGAAGTATATTGCGAAATTCTTGAAGTATCAGGAGGCATTATTACAGGCAAGTATACAGAAATTGTTTTATTACATTATACAGTGGGTAAAAAATCTTTAGAATGAAGTTTACGGGTGATTTGCCACTTAAATTGGGGGAAATATTGGTAGTAGTAAGGTGATTATCATCTGTTATTGTGTAGTTTTGATATCGCAAATAATTAGGGTTTTCATTTTGGGGTATTTGAATTTTAGCGAGTGTTTAACCGAATATCAAACAATTTTCATTCATTTATGTAAATGTGATATACATTTGTTGTTATTTATCTAGATTTAGGTTGTGTTATTTGTGAACAACACGTGTTTGTAGAAATGTCTTTGTGAGTTGTCTTTATAAGCTTCGAATTTATGGCGTTGTCTTTATAAGCTAATATGCATTTATGTTTGATGGTGAATCGCAGATGGCGTTACTTGATACGTACAATTTGTATTTCAAATTTCGTGGAAGAGAGGGGATTAAGAAGAATCTGGATCCAGATTTTTACAGCTTTATAGAGTTAGTAAGGGATATATATAGCTTCTTTCCAATCAGAACTGATTTTGTGGAGGTGGTGTGTGGTGTCAACATCAAGATTGAGAATGATGATGACATTTTAACTATGTTTAAGATGTTCAAGGACACTAGTGAAATTCATTTCAGAGTTAAGGAGGTACTGCCTCCTGGTTTAGAAGAACAACTAGATGAGCCTGAGGAACTGCTAATGTTAACTTATGAAGGTGACACTAAAAATGAAGATGCAGAGGTGCATTCAAGTGAGAATAAGACTGCTGACCAGCCAACAGAATTGCACAACAATAATGATGTTACTAATTACAGGGGTGAAGATGCAGGGCTGCATTCAAGTGAGAATCAGACTAGTGACCAGCCAACTGAATTGCACAACAATAATGATGTTACTAATGATGAGGGTTGTAGTGGTGGGGGTGTCAGTCAAGGGGGAAATGAGGCTTCTGGTGCTCATAATGCTGAGAGCCTAGTATCAGGGTTGATGGGGGTAGATTCTTATCTGGTGCTAGAATTTGGGAATCATATTATGAAGATAATAATGATGACATTAATTCTTCAATGGGTATAGGCAGTGATGATGTGAGGGGACCTGTTGTTGGTGTTGATAATGTCAGGGAGAGGGGAACAGATGCTGCTAGGGGAAGGGGTACATATTCTAACAAGGGTAGGGGTAGGGGTAGGGGTAGAGATACTTTAAGGGGAAGGGGAAGGGGAAGAACTTATGTGATGGGAAGGGGAAGGGGAATACAATATTTCAGGGGCAGGGAAAGAGAAACTATCAGGGGCAGGGGTACAGATGCTGTCAGGGGAAGAGGAAGAGAATCTGTCAAGGGCAGGAGCATCAATTCTAGCAGTGACAGAGGAGGCTTGGAATCTTCACAGAGGTCTTCTAATAGGACAAAAAGGACCAGTACAATGAATCCAGTGGATGAAAATGATGAAAACTTAGAGGATACATATGAATTGACTGATAGTGAAGATGATGACTGGACTCATAGATCAGCAGTAGGCAGTGATGATGCTGATATGAAGAGCACTAATGACAGTGATTCTTCTGATGAAGATTCTTCCAGTAATGAAACAAACAGTGGTGAAGATTATGATATTGATAATTTAATTGATGATGACAATGATGGCCTGAGTAGTCTAAACTCAGACCAGTCAAATGAAGTGACAAGTAGTGATGAAGATGCAACACAACATGAACTTAGAAAAAGGAGGAAGATGAATATAGATCCATTTAAAGGGATGTATTCAAAGAAATTTGAAGCAAATGAGGGTAAAGAAATTGAATTTGAAGTGGAGCAAGTGTTTGATTCAGTGGAATTATTTAGAACTGCTTTGAGGGATTATGCAGTGAAGGGTGGGTACAAGCTTAAATGGAAAAAAAAAAATGATTCAGTAAGGGTCACAGCTCTATGTGAAGGTACTGGATGCAGCTGGAGGATTCATGCATCTATTATGGCTGATGACCTGACTTTCATGGTCAAAACCAACAATGAGCATACTTGTGAGAGGTTACCTGTGAACAAGAATAAGAGTGCTAATGTCAAATGGATTCAGAGGCTGCTTGCAGATCAGTTGAGGGCTGACCCAGAAATGAGTTATGAACTCATGCAACATGAACTTGTAAAGAAATAGGGTGTTGATCCTGATACTTGGAAATTATATAGGGCTAAGAATAAGTGCAAAGAAGAGAATGAGGGCTTGCACAGTGAGAGCTATGCACAGTTACCCAAGTATATTGAGCATCTCAGAAGGTATAATCCTGATACATTTCTGAAGCTGCAGCCTCAAGAAAGAATGACAAAAGATGACCCTTTTGTATTTAGCAAAATTTTCATTTGTTTTCAAGCTTACAACCAGGGGTTCCTTGATGGTTCTACACCTTTTATTGGTCTAGATGGCTGCCACCTCAAAGGCCCTTATGGTGGTTGTTTCCTCTCTGCAATAACTTTAGATTGAGATAGAGGTATTTTGCCTCTTGCATTTGGAGTGGTGGAATATGAATGCATAGAAAGCTGGAATTTCTTCTTGGATTGCTTAAGCCAGTGCACTAGGGGAGGTACAACTGTGAAGCCACTGACTTTTATGTCAGATAGGCAGAAGGTAAAATTGTTATTAAATTGGTAAATAATTTAACTTTAAAATACTTGGATGCATATGTACTGATTATATTTTCATTAATGCAGGGTCTGCTAGATGTTGTGAGAACAATATTTCTTGATGCTAGCCACAGGTTATATGCTAGGCATCTATTTATGATCTTTAAAAAATAATTTCCAGGCTTGACTCTTAGGGATGATTTCTGGGCAGCAACAATAACAACACATAGCAAGGAATTCTGGATTGCAATGAACAACATGAAGGATAAAAAAGGACAATCATATGAGTGACTATTGAAGATTCCTTTGTCTCAGTGGGCAAGACATGCCTTTTGGGATGAGGCAAAAAGTGAGCATGTGACCAATAATATGACTGAGAGCTTCAACAGCTGGGTTGGGAAGCTTAGATTCAAGCCCATTATTATGACGTTAGATACAATAAGAAAGAAGATAATGGTCAGACTTCAGCATAGGTATGCTAAAGCTTCAAGTTGGGATGGCAAATTGTGTCCAAGAACTAAGAAATCCATAAATAGTCTGATTAGGGTTTCTAGGGTATGTAAGTTGCTCCCTGGCAGGAATGATGAGTATGAAGTACTGGAAGGGACGCTAACCTTTACAGTGGATTTGGAAAAAAATATATGCAGTTGTTTTTTGGTGGGAAAACTCTGGTTTACCTTGCAAGCATGCAATGCTTTGCATTGGGTATAAAAGAGCTAAGGTGGATGATTACTTTCATCCTTACTTTCATGCGGATGCATATCGAAAGGTCTATAATGGTGTTATACACCCTATGCCTATGGGTGATTTTGAACCAGATGTTGAAACTATGAAACTCTCACCACCTCCACTGAAGAGAGGTGTGGGTAAGTGATGGAGATCAATAAGATTTTGTGTTTTCCTTATTAATTTGTATATTTTTTATATTTTTATTTTTCTTAATTATTTTTAATAAGAAATTTAGTTTTAAGCGTTATTTAAGGTATTATATTAGTTTTGATTTGTTTATCTATTTAAGTTAGTTTTAATTTATTTCCTTATTTATGTAAATCTAGTGATTTGTTTCCTTTTAGAAATAAATTACCATATTATATTTTAGGGTTTTCTGAAAGTTATTTTCTATATATAGTTATGTAAACATTAGGGTTGGGAAAGCTTAGATTTGAATTAAAAATAATATTTCTGTTTGAAAGTTGTTTCTTCCAACTTCGATATTCTTTTTTGAATCAACAAACATTGATGCTTATTTCTTGATATTTCTAAAATCAACGGGTTATAAAAGATTATTTTTCGGTATTCGTGCACGAATCAACGGATTGTAATAGTATTGCGTTTTCCATTGATATTTCGCTGCGTCAGTTGGTATCAGAGCTTGTGCTCGTTCTTTGAAAAATCATGTCATCAAGGAGAGGATGTCAGACTGTACCTGTAGAGAAGGTTTATAATCGTGACACAACAGATCAGATGGATCAACGTATCATGAATCATATGAAGGAACGTATGATACAAGTGATGAATTAGTTAACTCAATAAGTAAATGAGCTTTTAAGATATCAAATATTTAATTTTCATGCCTTAGAAATAATATCAAATGTCAATTGGGATTTACCTCCAGTATTTGATGATTATCCCGAAGAAAAAATATTATTATCTACAATGATAGTTTAATCATTTATTGAGGATCATAATAATATCGGGGAATCGTAACAGAATATAATACAGTTTCACAAGAAAGAAAAATATTATTATGGAGATCCATTATTTATTGATCTTTCTACTGCATTTGATTCTCAATTCATAAAAAAAAAAATTAATTAAAACCTATATCCAAAGTTGTTGGACAGATTGGATGAGAATTATAAGAAAAATTGAAAAGTTTCATATTCTTTATGAGTATTTTACGACCATATGTTTTCAATATAGAATTATTTTACCTAAAGATTCTTTTGAAAATAATGTTATTTCAAATTCGAGGACGAATTTTCTCTACTCAAGAGAGAATGATGGAGATCAACAAGATTTTGTGTTTTCCATATTTATTTGTATATTTTTTATATTTATATTTTTCTTAATTACTTTTAATAGGAAACTTAGTTTTAGGCGTTATTTAAGGTATTATATTAATTTTGATTTATTTATCTATTTAAGTTAGTTTTAATTTATTTCCTTATTTATGTAAATCTGGTGATTTGTTTCATTTTAGGAATAAATTATCATATTATATTTTAGAATTTTCTGAAATTTTTTTTCTATATATAGTTATGTAAACATTAGAGTTGGGAGAGTTTGGATTTGAATTAAAAATAACCTTTATGTTTGAAAGTTGTTTCTTCCAATTTTTGGTATTCTTTTGAATCAACGAATTTTGATGCCTATTTCCTGATATTTCTAAAATCAACAGGTTATAGAAGATTATTTTCCGGTATTCATGCGCGAATCAACGGATTGTAATAGTATTTCGTTTTCCATTGATATTCTGCTGCGTCAGCAGGCCAAGAACACAAAGAAGAAGACAAAAAAGAGAGCCACAAGCAAGTATAAGCAGGAAGAGAAACAGGACTATCAAATGTTCCAACTGTGGCAATCTTGGACATAATAAAAGGACCTGAGAGGACTTGTTGCTCAGGTAAGTATTTATATTTTGTTGCAGCATATATTTTTTAAGTGATTTAATGTTTCAAGTACTAAAACATTCAATCTATTTATTTTACAGACTAACAAAAGGAGGAATAGAGGAAATGGGCAAGAAGGTGCAACCAGTGCGCAAGCATGATGAAGTGACTTGTATATTTTGTGGATATTGAAGACTGATCCTATTTTGAGATTTTTTTTTGTTGGATATTTTCCTGGACAGTATTTTGAGGTGGATTTTGGAAGATGCATGGATATATTTTTTTGGGCCAGTACATATGGAGGGCGATCACATTACAGTATATTTTGGGTTACAATGGGATCTTAGATTAGCTTATATAGAATGATACAAATATTGAAGATCACACTTATGTTTTTTTGTTATGTTATGATCTTATATAATCTTAGATATTGAAACTAGAAATGATCACTATATAGAATAATGCAAATATTGAAGATCACACTTATATATTTTTTTTTATGTTGTGATCTTATATAATCTTAGATATTGAAATTAGAAATGATCACAATTATATAATTTTTGTAATTTTGTGATCACAATTGCATTTTTAGTCAAATTATGATCATAATTGATCAATTATGTTGGAACAATTATGATCAAGTATATTGAATCGAATTATCAAGTTTATTGGATGAATTGGCTTTATTTATTTCTCATAAGTGTCATTTTTTTAAGATATTTAGCATTGATTTCTAAGTATGTCACAATATGAACAAGAAAAATGATTAATTATTAGTTATACTAACATAATTATTGCTATCATTTAGTCCTTACATTTTAAAAAAATTATACAGTTATGTCCCTATATTTGCGAAAATGTAAAAAATTTAGTCCCTATTATTTTCATAATATGAAACGAATTAGTCCCTCAATTATAATAAAATTAAATTGTTTCCTTTATGTCAGTTTCATTGTGACAGCAAGTAATTTTGAACATATTGTACCACAAAAGGAAGCCATCCAACATTATCTTATTGAATATTACTAACATTACATAATACAGGGTTACAATTTAAAACAGAAGTCACGAGGCAATTCCACAAAACATATGCCTTTCCCATTCTGCAAAAGAATCTATTAACCCACAAACTTCCCACAAAATTCAACATCACTTGTTCCCCTATTCCTATTCAAGGCATCTTGCCTAACTACATAGCAACCAAAATGAAGATAAAGAAAATACAGAGCATTAAAATGACTATGCATTTCTTCATTATCCAAGCATGTCAGAAATTTCTTCAAATCTCTCAAATATTAATATGCTCAACTTTCATATTCAACACTTCATCGGTCAGATCACTAAGGATTGAGGATGTAGATCTTTTATACGGTTGAGAGATTTGTTGAATAGTTGAAGTGAACTTGAACGAGTCTGCGGGCTTGCACCAAACCATAAATCCCTTCTTGGCAATAATAATACAGTTTATTCTTGTTGTCCTTTGACTTTGAAATTCTAATTCTAGCTCGGTAACCGCAGTTGCATACTTTGTTCAGGTATCTCCATTCCCATCTACTATCAATACGACCTGAATTGTACATCTTCTCACTTGTACACTGGAAACTTTAATCAATTAGTTTTTTGTCATCGCGATTTCATTTTAACCCACCCATTGAGTACAAACAAACCAAACTCACAAAAAATGCCAATATAACAAAGAAAATGATAAGAAATACTATGGCTTACCTTCAAAAAAAATTTATTTGATTTTCTTTCAACCACTTTCACCTAATCTCACCTCTGTCAATAATATAGAAGAACGAGTTTAAGGCATAAATAGAGAAAAAATAGACGGGAAAGGGGGGAAAATATGGGGAAAGTTAATAAGAGGGTATTTTTGACATTTTATAAAATACTAAATAATAAAAAATTATTTTTAACTGAGAAAATCTAAAAAATTGCGGTGACCTACTTGATGATGAGCAAAAATAGAGAGACATTATAATATATTTCTCGAGATGCAATTATATTTTGCATCAAAATCTAGAGACTAAATTATAATTTATCTAATTATATCATTATCATAGTATTTTTTTTTTTAAATTTTTGTGTCCTATTCTAAATATGATGAGGTGCTCTCATCCTAAAAATCTTGTATTCACCTCTATTAGTGAATCGTATGTTTAACTATTAGGAGGAAAACTCGAACATAATATCTGCTCAAAAAAATTTAAATTTCTTATTATTCAAATTAAGTCTTGAATTTAATTCATATGCCCTCGTATCATTTGTATGATAATATTAATTTATTTGGACAAGTGAAATTAAATTACTTCTTTAAAAATAGACTCTGTCTTTCAAACAGATCCTTTTCTAACACCCTGCCCCTAAGAGAATTTACTCTTTCCAACAATTTATGAGCGTGTTAGTTATTAAGAAATCACAAGCAACTCAATCAGCCAATCTATTTAAAAACTGTGCTTTATCTAAGAGAATAGAGATAAAATACACCACTAAAAAAAAACCAATATGGTTTATCCTATTCCCCAACATATACAATGAGGAGACCCTCACAACCTCTAGCTATTGTATAGTGGGCCTTAGCATTAATAGATCTTGCAACAGCACCTTCAATTGGGAGCAGAAAAAAAGCACAAACAATTTCCTTAACAACAACATTAAAAAAAAAAATGCAGGTTATCAAAATAACCTATATATAAAGAAGTTGGAGTCTTATGTAATGCTACGTTAGCCCCACGTCACACTGACATGTTTCAAATAGAAGGAAAATCAATTAACTTGTTTGTTTCGGGCAAAATATTTTTCACATTTTTAATATTAGAAAGCTTCAAATAATTAATTAACGAAAAATATTTTCTTAATCAATGAAAGATTAAACTCTTTTTAAGGAAACCGACTTTTTTTTTAAATAAAAATTAATTTTTAAATTTTGACAAACTCATTATAATGAAAAAAATTATATAAATACAAATTTATTAATACACTAATCGTTAATATTCAGTATTGTGATTACCTATGAATATAATTGGCTATTGATGACTACCGACTACCGATAGTTATTATAAATGGTGAGCAACTATCAAATTTATAATTTTTATATGGATTAATTTCACCTGTGACATATAAATTTATAATTTACACACATTATGATATGTAAAGTAATTTTAAAATATTTTCATTTAATAATATTAACAAAATATTGACATGGCTTCACAACTCAATATTTTATTAATTTTTCTTTTAGCCACGTCAGATGTCTACATATTCACTCCTCTCCCATGCATGCGGGTCACTCTCTGCTTCACCTCTTCTCCTTCTTCTCTTCAGGCAAAGCTTCAAGATTATGATCACTTCACCTGTTACTGCTCAACTATTCAAACTCAATATTTCCAAGTGGCTCTATTGAAAAGGTAAATCCTAATAGGCAAAAAATATTTATGAACCCAAAATTCTAGAACACCACTGCATGCATTTGTAAATTATAACCATTATTCTCTACTGCTCAGTTCAAAGAAATGGCTATTGGGCTGGAGAAAAGTGGGTTCAGGTTGTTGTGGGTGGTGCAAAAATCACCGGCCAATACTAAGACCGATCACCTTGAATCTTTCTTGCCCGAAGGGTTTTTGAAGCGAACCAAAGATGGAATTTGTGGTTAAGGGTTAGGCTCCATAGCTTGCAATACTTAATCATGGCCTCAATATCCAAAAACCCATTATCAAAATCCATACCATCTCGGGTCTCTATGGTTTCTCCCATCTGAGTATTTGAAAATTTATCACCCAAATTTTATTTATTTATTTTCTTCTTTGTTTCTCCTTGTGCTTTGCACCGTCGATTTTCAATAGAGTGCTCGTTATGGTTGCTCGTTGTGTTCAAAGTGGGTTTGCACAACCGCTGTCATTCTCAACAGGTTAGTGTACTCCATTTTTTATTTTAATTTTTCTTTTCCTTTTATTTTAATTTTTTTTTCTATTATTGTGTTCGTTGCTCCATTTACCGCTGCAATTTCTAATGACGGCACACTCCAGTGGCGGTGGGTTTTCAATTTGGTGGTCAGTGGCAGTGGTTTGGTCTTCGATTTCGATTTTCATTTCACAAAACACCGAGCAATGGGTGTTGTTCTTCGCTATTTCCATGTTTTTTTTTATTTGCTGAAAAATGTTTGAGAATTGCTCTTGTTCTCTGTAATTTATAGGATTTTTTTATTTTTCTGCGTAGCTAATAAAAGTCGTTCTCGTTCGCCTTCATCATTTTGTTGCTGTGAATACAGAGCTCGAAAGAGGAATTCAAAGAAAATCATTCTTTATTGTTTTGCTTTCCTTCTCTATCAATTCTCTTTACACTTTCTCTGTTTAATTGCATTACTGATTTTTCGTTGTTATTGAAATTTCCTGCATTCTTAAGATTGCTTTCAATTCCATATTTCAATTTTCCCTTGAAGTTTTTGTTCGTCACCTCTCTCTCTTTCTGAGTTTGAAACCTGTTTCACGCGCACAAAAATTAGAAAAATTAGAAATGCATGGTTGGCGTATGACGTGACTTAATTTAAATTAAAAAATTAATCACATATGCGAATCATTAGCTGGATAGAAAAATTCATAACAAAAGTATATTTAAGTGACCATGTATAAAATTTTACTATTTTTAAATAATAAAATAAAGTTTAAGTACCGTAATATATAAGAGTCATAAATTAAAATACTATGCGTAAAATTAACATATTTATATATATTTTTCTCCTATCAACAATAAAATTTTAAAAATATAAAATTCTTATACGTTTAAATATGTTTATAATTTTATAAATTAAAATTTTTAAATGATTTTTAATATTTTACCAAACAACAAAAATTAATTATTTGAAAAATATATTTTTGGAAAATATTTTTCTTGAAAACAGATATATAAATAGTTTAATTATCTATAAAGAGATAAAATAAAATAATATTAATAAGCTAAAAATTATAATTATGTCCCTAACAATTATGATTATTCACTCTCAAATATATATATATATATATTAAATTATATTGTCCCTCAAAAGCATAGATCTAAATATACATTATAATTTTTTTTTTTTTTTTTATATAGGCAAATTTAAAATTTGAAATTCTTATTATTTAATTAAAGTAAACTTGTAGTTGATGAGTTAATGGTCGCATGAGTTTACGAACTCACGAGTTTAGATTTTATGAGTTATTTGTAAACCCTTCTTATTTTAACTAAGATTGAAATTTAATTTTTATCTTTTTATGTTAAGGAATAAAAATATATATACAATATTCATATTTTCACTTATTAGAATTATTATTAAAATTGGAATACTTTAATTATTGATATTTAATATTTAAAATTATAAAAAAATTATAAACATAATTTTTATCCTACTACATTTTTTAGCCAAACCATATTATTTATCGATATATATCACAATTCACATATATAGTTTTATTAGTAGTGATTGATTATTTTTTGAAAAATGATATTAATGATCCTCGGAGTTAAGTCTATATAAATAATGAGGGTAAGAGAGCATGATATCAAGATATTCAAGTTATAAAGATACATAATAAGGTAAGTAATGTTTTCAAACTGGCTCGTGATTCTTTTAAAGAAGGAAGTATCGTGATGAGAGGTAATAGGATTATGAGTATATAGTTAATATTGTTAGCTAATTTAGTCTAAACTATTGATAATTCATTTCAAGATAAGTGTGTTCCTAGATAAGATCTTGTTGTATTCATATATATGTTTAAGTGTTATAATATGAATAATCGACAGATTATATACTATGAATTAATGATTTGCATCAGTAATGGTAGTGTTTAAGCTTGAATAAGGATTAGAATTTCTTGAATGGTATATTGGAGATTCAATTGAAGTTTATAAACTCGATCTTTGTGGCTAAATCCTTAGAAGGAAACCTTGATGGTGGTAACAGACATTAGCAATATAATAATGGCCGTGAGTTTTTCTCTCTTCCCTAATTTCTAAAAGGGTTCATTGCTATTAGATCCTTGCATTTTGGCCAATTATATTAAAAAGTCCTTGTATTTTCAAAATTGTACTAAAAATTCATTGCATTTTGGCTCCGTTAAAATTCGAGGTTATTCTGTTAGAAAATTTGTTAAATCTATATAAAAAGTCCAAAATACTCATCATTTTCAATCATTTGAAAATCTTGAAATGAATTATCCATTAAGATTGTTCTGAAAACTATATGTGTGAAATAATATATATCGATAAAGTCCAAAATACTCCTTATGAACCCAGGGAAATCTAGAAGGAGATGATTGTGAGGAAAAGAGAAGTGGGGGGGGGGGGGGGGGGGGGGGGTGAGGTGTTTTTGGGATGGGTTTGGAAGTGCCTAGGGGCGGG
>CANXYC011332510.1:0-50265 GCA_948193065.1 Aleurites moluccanus
TAATAAAAAATAAAAATAATCACTAATAATATTATATATATATATATATATATATATATATAATATTATTAGTGATTATTTTTATTTTTTATTATTAACAAACGATATTTAAATATCTTAAAATTTAGTCTACAATCTACATCTTTAATTAATTAAAAAGAAAATTGTTTCTAGAAAAGAAAGTTGGGTCAACAGATTTAATATTGAATGTATTGACTAAGCGTTGAAATTTATTCAATAGTGTATTGTTATTTGATAATTAGTTCATTAAATTAATGAACTATTTATTTATTTATTTTAATTTAATTAATGTATTAATTTTTAATATATTGAATTCAAAATTATAAAAAAACATGGAAAAGACAATTCCATTTGAAAAAACATATTTCTAAACCTAATATTCATCCAATATTAAGTTTAAATGAAAAAAAAAACATCTCTCATCTCAAAAATCTACTAATAAATACTTGATTTTATTTGAATATAATTAAAATAGAATCAGCTCATGATCAGTATACCTTTTATGTAATTCATCTTGATATGTTTTTGCAAAATATCATAAGGTCCCAATAAAATTAGTAAATAATAATAACAATAATAGAACAATACTAAAAAGTAATTCTATGTTCCTAAAAACTATATCTATGCAATGCACATGATGAGTAGACATATAATTATACTCATACTCACATACATAGGAAAAATTAAAAAAAAAAATTATATTTAATAAATAATAATAATTTTTTATATTAAAAATAAACTTTTGAATACCCTATTATATTTTTAATTATAAAATATTTAAAAAATATCACATAATTTTATTATATATTTTTTTATACATAACATATATATATGAAATTTTTTGTTATATTTTATTTTTAGATAATAATTAAAAAGATAAATAATTTAAATTATGAAATAATATAACAATAATCACACAATTGTGTGGAGGTATCAATTAGAATATTATAAATATAAAACAAAGATAAGAAATCTATAAATTTTTATTACTCATCAAATTAAATGAATTGAATTCAATTGATTTCATATCAATTAAATCATAAAGGTTAATTAATAAAAAAATTATTTAACAGTTCAATAAATTTATTTATAAATTTAATCACATAGTATCAATTAATATACTCAATCATAAAATAAGTTTAAAATTTGACTTTATAAAAAATTAATTTACATTTCTTCCTAAAAAATTGATTTACATAGCATTAGTTACATGATTGTATTTAATATTTATGTATAATAAATAAATATATAAGTAGGTATATACATCAAAAAAATGACAAAATAATATCTTATAACTAATAGTAATAAGCTTTTTAATATAATATGATAATATAATATACACATACACATATATATGAAATTTTATTATTTTATCTTATATTTTAAATAATATTAAAAATAAATAAATAAAAAATTTAAAATAATTAATAATTTAATATTATTTTATAATCATGTAATATGTGAGTATCAATTAATTATTATTATACTTAATTTTTAAGAGCTAACTAATGTACTTTATATTTATTTTTTAATATTATTTATATTACTTTATTCCTATCCTATATTCTTAAGTTCAATTTTAATATAAATCATAATTATATATGACAAAATTGTAGTGAAATTTAAGGCGTATATTTGATTTATTTGTTTATTTTTTATTTAAAAATAACTAATCATCATTAATTTAATATCATATTATATTTTTTTTAAATTTCAATGAAATTTAGTGAAAAAAAAATTATAATTCCAATCTATGCACGCGTGCATACACAATGGTTGCTTAGCTAATGCACAATAGAAAATTGAAAATTTTGTGCAAAGATGCAAACGTGTAAATAAAGTTGTTGAAAATGGATGATGAATTGATGATCTATCAAATATCAACGTAAGCATTGGTGGAAAGTGACAACACCACCAAACGTCAATCCTTATCTCTTATCGTCCAAAAATAGAGGACAAATTACAATTTAATCTTTAAATTTTGATTTAAATAATTATATATTTTAAAAAATATATAATTAAATTTTTATATATTTACTATCAAATTATTTAATTACTTTATCTAATCTTTTGATTAAATATATATGAAAAAATTAAAATATCTCTTTTTCATTATTAAATTTCCATCTAATTTAAAAAAATTTCATACTTATCAAATTTTTGATATTTAAAATGCATATTTAACTCATATTCATCATTATAAAATTAAAATTAAACTGACATCTCAAAAATTTATATTTCAAAATTCAGTCATTCCATCAATAGAGACTGAATTTTTCGTTAAATTTTCACTTAAATTTTTCTTTAAACCACCTAATATTCAATTGAATATAAAAAGAAAATTAATTCAAACATCAATTGGCCTAAATCACGTTCTTCACCAAGCAAAACAATAAAGGTAAATCAATAATTTTTGAAACATCGAAGCAAAAGAAGTTATTCACCAAACAAATCAGCACATAGCAAAATAACATACCAAAACAATAATTTGAAATTGTGGTTCACAACACAAACATATTCATCACAATCGCACCCTTCTCCACCGTTACAGGTCCAAACTGCTTATTAATAGATCATCTAGCACTAAAGTGCGCAATTTCAACTTCATCGAAGCTATCAGCAATCAGCTCTTTAATCGAGGAGGATAAAAAGGAACTCCTGACTCATAGTGCTAGCGACACCCACAACTGTGAAAGAGGGAACGTTTTCTTGGAGGGACATTCGGACTCCTAGAGCAGAGGCATGATGAGGAGAGAGGGAGCGTTTTCATGAATGATGCAAAGGCAAAAAAAAAAAAAAAAAAAAAAAAAAGGGAAGGAAGATTTCGAGCTAAAGAGAAAGAAATAAAAGTTTTTTAAAAAAAAATTGAAGAGATATTTATTGTATGATGATAACGAGTGTAATTTTGATATTTGAAATTATTTTATTTTATTTTATTTTTAATTTTTTAATAAAAAAATAAATAAATAAATTAAATAGCGTGATGAAATTAAAATATAAAAATATAATAATATATTTTTTAAAATATAAAGATCACATCGATATTTAGATTAAAATTTCGAAATTGTAATTTGTCCAAAATAAAATTAAGAAAAAAAAATCTGACACAGAAGAAGCAACGTAGAGGCAACCAAGGAATGTTCAATACCTTTTCCGCGTTCCTACTTACCGGTGTTATCACTACTTCTTCCGTTTTAACTTATTTGTATTTAAAGGATTTGAAATGGTCAGAAATTGGATCAGATTTTGCTATTGCTTTCTCTCTAGTCAAATTTTCACTCGTTTCTCTTCCTTTTTATATTTCCCATTTTCTTCTCAGCTTCTCAATTCTCAACTAATTAACATACATTACAAATACCCTTCTCATATCCAACACTTGGATCACTCATATTTCTCTTGAAATCGTCTGAATTCCATGTTTCTTGCTTTTATTGGTTCCTCTTCTATTATCATAGCTTTCTTGCATACTTCATTTTCACAAATACCCATCAATTTCTCTCTTATTTGACATTAAATAATACTTTATTAATTAATATTTTTAGTGGCTGTTCTGTTCCAAAGCATATCTTACTACCTGGCTTAATTTAATTAGCTTTCAATTAATATGGATCGGGAACAGAAGGCTCTCATCATTGAACTATCTCAGGGGAAAGAGTTAACAGAGCAGCTCAGGAACCATCTTAACCCTGTTTCTTCAATTGAAACACGTCTATTCCTAGTTGAGAAAATACTTTCTTCTTATGAAAAAGCACTCTCTTTGCTCAATTGGGTTCAACCTAAACCCCCTATTAGTGTATTAGGATCACCGCATTTCTGTACTAATTTTAGTCTAAGAAGCGACATTTCTGATCAAGAAACTAAAAAAAATGTTTTCAAGAAGAGGTAAAATTTAATACTATTTCGTTTCTCAATTATATGTTGATATTTAGCTAAATTATGTGGCTGATCTTGACTGGGTTATTGCAGAAAAACACAACACGGATGGACTGAACAAGTGAAGGTTTGTTCGGGAACAGGGGTAGAAACAGGGCCACTTGATGATGGATATAGCTGGAGGAAATATGGCCAAAAAGATATTCTTGGAGCTAATTTTCCAAGGTAAGGATCAATAATTTTTTCAATTTCTTGTTTCGAAGAAATGAAATGACTAATAATAATGCTTGGTTTCCAATTTCTTATTGCAGAGGATATTATAGATGCACTCACCGTCACTCACAAGGTTGTTTGGCTATAAAGCAAGTTCAAAGATCAGACGAAGACCCTTCCATTTTTGAAATCACTTATAGAGGAAGACATACATGTGTCCAGACTTCTGATTTTGCTATGTCACCGCGACATTTGGTTAATCAAAATTCTAAACAATACCAAAACCGTTGTAAAGAGAAATTGAAACCAAAAACAGAGGAGGTGAAAACAGAGGATTTGAACACTAGAGAGGAAATTTTTCCATCCTTTTCTTTCCTGGATGAATTAGTTGAGAAGGAAAATGTGAGTGGTAGTATTTCCCCAACATTTATATCCCCTGCGACATCTGAGTCCCACAACTATTTCTCAGCATCACCATGTCAAATGGTTGGCTTTGGAATAGGCTACAATGTGCATACTCCAGAGTCAGAACTAAGTGACCTAATTTCAGCTCCAACTTCAGTCACCGATTCGCCAGTTGGGGATTTGGATTTCTCTAATTTCGATTTTGATACCAATTTCCAATTTGAAAACTTGGAATTCTTTGCTTAGTTAACTTATAGTGTTGGCCATAGATTAGTACCCTGATAGAGAGATTAAACAACCCAATTAAGTTCTCCTTCATGGCGCTAGACTATAAATTTTTTATTCAAATATTCTATAGCGTTTGAAGTTCAATGGCCCTTTTTTTTTTTTTATCAATTTTTGGCTGATTCAAGAGCATTGCAGTGATTATTGTAATTCCGTTTTTAGCTGCTATATATCTTGAATAAAAGTGTGATAAAATAATTCTTATAGCCAAACTCAATTAATTTAATACAATAGAGTTATTTTGTTTAAAACAAATAATTAAGCTTTTGATTAAGTTATTTTTTAAAATTATAAAATTTCCAACTTATAAAAAAATTACATTCATTAAATCATTTACTTAAAAAATCCCATTTGAAAAATGATTATAGATAAAAATGGATTTATTCATGATCTTATATACTAATGAAAAAATAATACGTACTTAAATCTTCCTCCATATAATGCTAAAAAATATTTAAAATAAAAAAAAAAACTCATAACACGCATATATTCAATTGCGCAACCATAGATACTGTGCTAAACACAGACGCAGGAGTTTCCCTTCCTATTTGTAGGCTTCTGCCCAATCCAAAGAAGAGAAGGCCCAACAAAGATCTCGTACGTAGTAATGGACTAGTCCAGTTTAAACAGAACAAATTGCATATTTAATGTTCAATAGAATCAATACTGAAAGCCCACCATTAACACCTAATAAGGCCCAGTGGCCCACTATTAACATCTATATTCTTTCAAAAAAGAAAAAAAAAATCACTATAGTTTCATATGAGTAAAGGAACTTCCCAAGGTAGGGGATAAGTTTTAAGTAGTAAAGTAAGTACAGAAAAATGATTACCCAGTTTGAAACTAGAAAAAGAAGAGGCTCACAATTATCCATAACTTTTGACTTTGTATTACCTACCAACCATAAAAATTTTCTAAGTCAGTAAAAATGTATATATCTTCTAGTTCTAACATTTATTATTCCTTCTGATGGCTCTATAAAGAATCATTACTCATTCCCATTAGCTGTCTTTCACATTAATTAATTTATTTATGGCTCTTAAAATAATAAAAAAAAATTATATTACCTTTTACTTTTTATTTATTATTTTAAAAATTTATCTATTTATATTTTTAATTATCATTTTAAATTTTTAAAATAATATTTATTAATTTTTTTCTATTTTATCTCTATAATATTTAATTAAAATATAATAACTTAATTTAAAATAAAATTAATGATATAAAATTAAATAAATTATTTTAAAATTAATTAATAAATATTTTAATATATATATAAAATTTAAAACAATAAATAAAAATAAATTAAAAATGAGTAATTAAAAGGACACACAAGCTTCCAGTTTAACATCCCAGCTAATTAGTTATCATGTTACAGTTCGAAAATTTCACTTTTATTTTCTTATATTGCGAGATTAAGTATCACATATCTAATAAATTAAGAGATGTCAACTAACACGACAAACAATTGAAGATTTTGTTTTACCATAATTTTGGAAGCAAGTGGCCGGTAAATAATTTGAAATTATTAGGTGGGTAGTTGCATTTTTATGATGCTTAGTCCAACTTTGAAATGGAATCTTAAGAATGGGATAGAGAGTTCACATTTGAATATGAGAATAATAGAATTTTATTACATTCAATTAATCAATTATCGGTAATTGGAATCTCAAATATCTAAAAAATAATAATTATTTATGAGGACATACAATTAATTTATTATACTTAATAATTACATAATTATTATTGTAAAAATATTATGGAAATAAAGTTAATGACCCACTAGACTTTTTATTTTTGAAAAGGCCTTCCATTACCTCTTTAATTTTATCCACAAAGTTAGTAGTTATGACTTGCGAGTTGTGGGTAGAAATTTAATTATTTTAATTATTATAATTTTTAAATATTCACTTCTCAAATTATTACATACATAGTAGGTAAGGATATCAAGTTGATGATTTCGAACCTTTTTCTTTCCCCCATAACACACTGCTTAAAAATAAATAATTTTAATAAATTTATATTTGAATTCTTCGCTTTAATTTTAATAATAATAATAATTTTTGAGTACCAAGTTTGAACCAATAGATTATCCACATAAATTTATGAATCATTGATAAAACGGAGATAAAAGTCATATTAAAAGAAATTTACGTTCACACACTAAATTGATAATACAAGATAGAAAATAAATGTTTCATTGTTCAAACCCATAATGTCAGAACTTAATTAAAATTCTATTTTCTTCAATTATGTACCGTGTAATTAACTTAAAATTTGATTTTTTTTTAAGTTGAATTTGATAAATGAAATAATAGAATGATGACTACCACAATAATTAATGAAAGGAAATAAATAGAAAGATGGTGACCACAATAATTAATGAAAGGATGAGATCATTTTGGGTCGAGGGGCTGCTCACAAAAGTCTCTGTTTAATTTTAGTTATTTAAAAATTTTTATAAAAATTTATAAAATTTATAATTTAATAATGTTTTATATAATGAATTCAATGATGTATTTTTTTTTATGCTAAATAAAAATCAAATGGATAGAAAAAAATTTATTATAAATTTTATTTAATATATTTAATGCTCTAAATTTAATGTATTTATAATACATTTTTAATTATCCATTTGATTTTTGTTTAATATAAAAAATATATTATTGGATTCATTATATGAAACATTATCAAATTACAATTTTTATAAATTTTTATAAAAATTTTTAGATACCTAAAATTAGACACATGAGAGGCTACTGTATAAAAATATACATTAACCCTCTCAACCCGATTATTTTCTGCTATTTTCTTTAATTACGTATGTAATGTATAATTAATTTAAAATTCAAATTTTTTAACATAAATTTGATTAAAAATATAATAAAATAACAAGGAAATAAAAAAAAGGATGATTAATGAATGGATAGATCATTTTCAGGAGTTAGACAAATATATTGAACTTTAGGAATTTATTAAAAAGAAATCATTCACTTGTAGAAATTAAATTGTAGTTTCTATGCATATTACTTTCTTTTTAAAGACATATATATATATATATATAATATTGAAATAAAATAAATATAAAAATTATTAATAACATGTCTTCAAAATTAAAAATCAAAATTGCATAATTATACTGTGAAAGTGAAACTAGAATTTGTAAATACAAATATGGCTATGGATTGGCAGCCAAAGTGGATAGCAGAAAACAAAAGTCTAACTTTTCCAATATGTAGAATGTGTAGTTTTGGTGGTGGGCCAGAAAAACAAGATAAGGGGGAATATGGCTACCACATTTACAACGATGGGCCCCTGATGATAGGCTTAGGTAATTAAGCCTCTTTTATTTATAAATTAAGAATATTCTATGGTTAAAATCATAAACACGGGCCAAGATATTATTATAGGTTAGACCACCCTTTCTAATGATGTCATATATGTTTATTATAAAATTATTAATGGATACTATGACTACGCATGAGGTTAGACTTATCTTCAAAACAAGCTCTACAAAATTCCTTGGGAATTTCTTTCATATATGACTGCGTATTAGATGTTGTCAGGGCGGAAACAAAATTATAACTTTGGGAAGTTGAATAGAAAAGTAGTAAATTTTAATATATTGAACTGTAAGCAGATAGTTCCGCCCCTGAATGTTCATAAAAGTGGTTTAGTTACGTTTATTGGAGATGATACAAGTGATCATGGTATCACTCTAGGTACTGTTGTATAGTTTTTTTTTTTTTTTTTTTTTGTGTATTCTATTATATATATATAGTGGTTTTTGCTTTTTTCTTATTTAATATAATTAATTAATTAAAAAAGCGTACATGTTTCAATCTATTGATAATAAAAGGTATATAAAGTGACTGAGTGAGTGGATGCCTTTAGAAGATGGGAGAAAAGTCTGGTATAAACTATAGACTGACAGACGAAAATGACTTCAAACACTTGATAATTAATATATATATTTTTTACTTAATTTCATTGTGGGGTTCTTTTTCTTTCAATGAGATTTTTTAAGAGATATTTATTATATAAAATATAAGATAATTAAATATAAATTCAAAATAAATATTAAAATAGTACATAATATCAAAGTAACAATTATATCAAATATTTTAATTTAACTTGAAAAAAATTTGTATATATCAAATTTTAATTTTATTACTAGTCATGCTTCACTTTGGAATGATTAGTATTAATGTCGTTAATAAAGAAATAATATTGATTTCCTTCTTTTTTCATCATGTTTTCATTTATTTAATCTTTCTTTTTATTGCCTTTTTAATCAAATAACTAATTAGAGTTGTGACTTACACTAATTAACTGAAATTACTTAACACTCTACAAATGATAATAAAACCAAGCCAATTATATTAAAAAATTAAATCTAATCATATCAACATAAATCTATAACAGCATAATAACATATAGCATAATGGTAACTAAATATGCGATTTAGATAATAGAATCATATTTAATTTTTTTTTAATATTAAAAAAAAGAAAAATAGATTTAGAGCTTCCTTGACGTTAAATTATTAATAACAATATATTTAAATAACTATTAAGAATTTTTTTTAGATAAATAAATTACAATTTTTATAATTTTAATTTTATGGACAAAAATTGATATTCAAAAAAATCTCATATTTTTCATTTATGAAAGTAACTAAATTTTATAAATTCAGCTAATCATTTATTACAAATTACCCTTGGATATTAAACTTTTTATTCCCACCCAAACAAGCATAGTGTAGAAAGAAAGGGAATCCAATGAAATTGGTCATATCCAATTTACAAGTTTGCTTCCATAATTGATCACTTGTATAGTCTTATCAAACATATCCAGTACTATTGCACTACCATATATAAACTGTAATCACATGATTCTTAGAGCCCTCAAAATTTAATATTTTTATAACCTATATGGATACACCACAGGCCAACATGACCCAATACAAATCACTAAGATCAGAACTATTCATATATAGGTTATCTTATTGGGGTCACCCACTTATTTGTCTCTATATATATATATATATATATATATTCTTCTTTCATATTACATATCCTTTAATTAAAAATTGATCATGAAATGCACAAATAAAATGAATTTATTGTGGTGTCTAATTGTCTATGGCAACCACCTACTTCAATTAATCTTTTAGTGGCAAAGACTTTTCTATGATATATATGTAAACATAATAAATTATTAAATTTCTTAGTCATGGGTCCACCCTATTTTGGTTTAATTCAATATATACATGTCTCTTGATTGCAATATATATATGGATAGTGGCCACACACCTATCTTATTTCTCACCCACTTCACATTATATTATATAGGCTTATGTAAATAAAAAAATTCACCTCATAGAAAGTGATTGTTTAATAATAATGAAAATGTCTAATATTAATGTATTCAAGCTATAGAGACAATTGTACAATCACGTGGAGTAGACCATATTTGACAAGATCTTAAGGAGACAAGAAATAGAAGTAATTAAATACAAAGGGTTATAAAATAAAGGCAATGGCAAAATGTTACCCAAAACAAACAAGAAAATGATTACACTTTTTATCTAGACTTACGAAAAATTAAAATTACCTATATTATAATACATATATTCCATGGTTAATTTTGACTCTTCCACTTAAGTGCTAAATCGGATAGTGCTTTATAGGAAGACCCTTGTTCACTAAGGACCCTAGCAGCTGCATCTTTTAGGTCTTTCATTCTGTAACGAACCTTTTTACCTTCTTCCCCTTCCATTAAGGCTCTTACTGAAAAAGCAATTTGTTCTCTTCCAATTAGGTCATTATTTTCATTAGCTTTTAGCCTTAAAGCCACTCTAATATCCTCAGTTAACATTACAGCATTCATTTTCTGCTCAGCATAAAGAGGCCAAGCAATTAGTGGCACGCCATTTACCATACTTTCAAGGGTAGAATTCCAGCCACAGTGAGTTAAGAACCCTCCTGTTGATCCGTGACTCAATACTTTTGCCTGTGGTGCCCAATTTGAGACCACTAAACCCCGCCCTTTGTTCCTATCTAAGAACCCTTTTGGTAAAAAATCGAACGGATTGTTTTGGCTTTGGACACTAAAAAATGTAGCATTAGCTTTATCATTTGGACTTCTCACAGCCCATAAAAATCTTTGCCCACTCATTTCTAATCCCAAAGCCAATTCATTTATCTGATCATAAGAAAGGGTCCCACCACTTCCAAATGACACGTATAGGACTGAGCCATGTGGCTGCTCATCTAGCCACCTCATAATTTTTGACTCCTCCGCACCAGCCTTACTATTTGAACCCGTATTTACTAGTGGACCAACCGGGTAAACTGGTGGTTTACCCTTACCCGGTTCTACTTCTTCTTCTTTTTCTTGCAAAGCTTTTATAGCTCCACCTTCCAATTCCATGAAACTATTTACCATAACACCTTCAGCTTGTCTATACCTCTTTGTATGGTGAAGAACCCATTTGTAAGCATCATTCTTCCGATCTTGTACAGGGTCGAGCAAATCCTTTCCACGTATGGGTGTACATCCGGGTATTTTAATGGGTTCTTGTAGCTCCCAGTACTCAGATGACACCGTTTCATCAAGCTTTGGCAAAGTGAAAAACAGAGACAAAGCCATAGCCGTTGAAGGATAGAAAATGTAAGGAGAGAGATTAAATTCTCTGGCGACATCAAATAAATCCGTACCGAAAAGATCAACCACCAGAGCCACGAGACGGTTACTTTTAACGAGAGAATTTAAAACGTTACGAACAGAAGGAATTGACCGTACAACCGTGATAGAAATTATAGTTTCGGCCTTTGTATCTGGGGGGAGATCATTTAAATTAACCGACGGTAAAAATGTGGAGCTTATGGTGGGAGGAAGAGATTCAAGAACAGATTTTTGAGCCTCAGAGGGAGGACCATCAGTTGGGACAATGAAGGTAATTGAAAGATTGTGTTGATAAACTAGTCGTTTGGCTAACTCAAGAAGTGGGATGAGATGACCCATCCCTGGACTTGGTATAATGGCTATATGGGTTTGCTGTATTTCCGCCATAGACAAATATATGCTTTGGTTTGTTATAGTTTTTTGGTAGGTAGATTGATAAAAGGTGAGGCAAATGAGTGAAGATATAGAGGTTTTTATAGAGGAACAGGAGGGTATTAATTACTAGGAATTTCTCATTATATGGTTGTGATTGTTTTTATTTTATTTTTTTATTATTTTGGTAGCAGGCGCAAAACTAAAAAGTTTTATTATGGAGCCAAAGTTAAGTTAATATAAAATTTTATTATTATAAATTATATATAATTTTTTTAAGGAAGTCAATTAAAAATATACATGTAATTTTAAAATTATTAGAATAAGTCAAAATTAAATTAGTAAAATATTTTAGCACTATAAATTATATATAATTTTTTAAAAAAATCAATTAAAAATTTACATGTAATTTTAGTATTATTAATTATATATAATTTTTTGAGAAAAAATTAAAAAATTTACATGCTTATATATATATATTTAAGAATTTTAGGGATCAATTAAAAATTTATATTTATATATACATATATTTAAAAATTTTAGAAGATTAAGGCTACACTTAATCCCTCTTAATTCCGCCAGTGTGGACAAGAGTACTGAAATTATTGTAATTCATTAAAAAATTTAAAATGAATTAGAGCTTTCGTGTAATTAGTTTAATGATAGTGAGTTTTGCCTGCATTTAATAATATTTAGAGTAAAAAAAATATATATGTGCCACTTCATTAGAAAAAAAAAATAAGACATTTAAATTTTTAATTACCTATTAATTTTAAGTATGAGACAAGAGTATACATTAAGTATTGGTAAAAAAATTTCAGTATATGATGATAAGTATATATTTAAGTTTACACAAAATTAGAAATTTAAATCATAAATTAAAAGAGTTATATACACCTTTTGATTGTGACAACTGATTACTTTTATTAAAAAGTTCATTTATTAATTATATATTTTAAAATATTAATATGATATTAGTTGATTAAGTATATTTCTAATAGTTATGCACCAAATTATTTGAGGATTAACCAGAGTATATTCTTAATTATTATTTTTATTTTTTTAATTATTGGACGGCGTTCAAGAACATGAGAGAAGTTTGGAAATGGGACGTTAATTTCTACTCTATTTTTAAAATTTTTTCTAGATGGAAAGTGAAAGGCAAAGAGTATTTTTCCTTATCATAGCTGTGCTTTTTGTCTTAAGTGCAGCACTTACATAGTCACATTTACAAAACATGCGTGTGTTTGTGTGGTGGGTGATGTCAGATCCAACGTAAGGCTTAGGTTATATGTTTAACATCTTTAAAAATATTTAAGATTCTACTTTTTTTAATTTTAAAATTAGTTTTTTATTAAATTTTATCAGAATTATTAAAAATTATAAATAACTTTAAAAAAATAATTTAAAAATATTATTTTCAATAATTATTTCATGGAAAATGAATTTTATGAAATAAAAAATTTCAAATTTACTGATAAATTTTACTATTGACGGAATGAATTTCTGGTTATCTAATCAATAAGTTCATTGTTGCTTTAGATGTATGCTAAAATTTTGCTACTCTGACAATTCCTAAAGTACAGCAACAAGCAGGAACCAAATCCACTAAGATGAGAGTGACAGGTTATGAATTATTTTATATAATGGGTAATGAAATATTTTAATTAATATAATTTTTATTTTTATAATAAATAAATATTAATATTTTTATTTATTTCGAATGTTTTTATTTCATTAAATTGATATATATATTCAATGTAAGCAAATATTTTTTTAATAGTTTAGTGAGTGATTTGATATTTAATATAAATATGATCCTTTTAGGAAATAAATTATTATGTGCATGTGATGTATAAATAAAGAATTAGTATATAGTTATTATGATTTTGTAAAAAAAAATTAGTATGATCTAATAATAGTATTCAAATGATTAATGTGCTGTATAATAGTATGTTAAATATATTTATGCAGTTGAAAAAAAAAATGACGAAATGATAGAATTGCTTACTATTATGAAGAAAATGATTACACAATTGAATGCCAAAATATGTAGAAATTGTTTGATCAATTACTGAACATTCAACATGGGAATAGGCAAAGCTTGGAAGATGCCAACTTGATTTTGATCATCTAGGTTTTACCATATTAGATGCACGACAACAAAATGGCCATATATAGTGTGCCATCAATGTATTTAATAAACAACTATAAATTAAGACATAAATTAATAAAATAAGCCCTTCAATAATTAATTACCCAAACTCTAATTAAAATAAATATTATTTTCATCTCATTATAAACGTTTTAATTTTTTTTATTATATTCTCATTTAATTATTTTATTTTCTAATTTAAATTATATTTTATCTTAATATTATATTAATATATTTATTAAAAAATATATTGAAATAGAGATAATAATTAAGAGATATAAAATATGAGAGAATTAAAAAATAGAGAAAAATTATAATAATAAATAAATTAAAAATATTAAAATAGATAATTTTTTTAATAATTATAAATTTTATAATTAGAACGTTTACTGTAAAATGAAAATAGTACTAATTTTTAGTAAAAATAATATTATATTAAAATTTATGAGAGAAGAATAAAAAAAAACTTGACATTAATTTTGAAATATTATTATGTATTAATAAAATAATATAATAAGATAACATTTAAATAAATTATAATTAACCAAAAAATTATAGTCACAAGGGTGTGAATATTATTTAAACCAAAGTCAAGAAGGTTATATTCTCAAAAAAACAAAAAAGAAAGATTATACGTAGTCATCCATGCAATAATAATAATAATTAGAATAAGAAATTAAATAGACAAGACATAATTAATGTAATATTGAAACCAAATTAAGGAAACATGACGAGACCCTGATGAAAACATGATGTAATTTTGAATGATAAACGGTCATCTTCGCTATTGGGCCTTCCCCCCTTCTATTATAAATCCCGCCATTATTAATTATGATTGTAACAAACAACCAATTGTACGACTTCTTTATAATAAAACGACAACATGCTTTATGTGATACGCGTCTCTCTACTTTGTTTTTTCTCTTTATCATAATTCTCGTTGAATTTATAAAATTTACATTATAATAGTAAAAGAAAAAAATAATTAAATTCATAACTTCACACCGTTAACAAAAGCGAATAAATCAAGTTAATTTTATTGTCTCAATTTTTACATTTATCTTATTTGATAGAAAAGTAAAGAAGAAAACATTAAAAAAGAAAAATTATATGTGGAGAGATGGAATATATGTATTGTCCAATTAAAAAAAAATTATTAATTTATAAAAAACTTTTAATTTAAATCATTTGAATTTAATTTTTATTTATGATTAATTTTTGATAAATTTAAAATTAATTTTTTAAATTCATCCCATTTTTATTGAATTAAACAGTGCACGTGTTCTTCTTCTTTATCATCATCATCATCAACATCATCTTCAAGAAGAAGAATTAATGAATTAAGTACTTGCTTTTCTGATTAAAAAAAAAAGACAGCAAGAACAGAATATATGACTTCATCAGATGTCAGCAACGTGGCAAAATACTATTAGCTGGGTGAAAACAGTTTGTGAATTAAACTAAAATGATGTGGTTGGAATGTGTTTCGTAATTCATTAATGGAATGGAATGTTAGAAAGGGCTAGGGAAGGTTGTTCTGTATTTTTATTCAATAATTTTTTATGTGTTTTATTTTAATATTTAAAAATTTTTAAAAAATTATATTTTGATAATATTTGATGTAATGAATCATATTTTTTATATTAAATAAAAATTATTTATACAGCTACGTTAAATCTGAATCATTAAATATAATATATAAAATTTTTAATATATTTTTTTTATATCCAAATGATTTTTGTTTAGTATAAAAAATTTATCAAATATTATTAAAATATAATTTTTAAAAAAATTTATAAAAATTTATAAATAATTAAAATAAAACACATAAAAATTACTGTGTAATACACGAGAACTCCCTAAATCCAAGTATAACTATGCATTTAACTTCTGTTCAAAATTCAACCAATGGAAGTTATTTGGTCAGCGGGTGCACCCTCTTATTTTTATTTATCATCCAATTTTATTGTTGACTATTCTTTTTGTTGTTTATTAAAAAATTTTGACGAAAACAATTGTAAAAAATTAAAAAAAATTTCTAAAATTAATTGAATTAAAATCCTATGATACATTTTTTTTAATTTTTTTTAACTAATGCCTTATAAATATTCGTTGGCAAAATTAGGAGCAAGTAAAAAAATAAAAAAATTTAACTAAATCAAACTTAATTTGATAGGTTTAATTCAATTTTATTCAAAATTTAGTTTGATTCAATTGATTTTTTGAAATTTTAATTAATTCAATTAATTCGGTTCAATTTGATTTTCTTTAAAAAAAAATTAAAATAATCGAACCAACAGATATATATAAATATAATATATATTTATATATTTATATTTATTTATTTAAAAATATATATTTTAATAATTTTATATTTATTTTATTTAAAAATAAAAAAAAATAAATAATTGAATCGAAATATATCAATTTGGTTAGATTTGATTTAAAAAAAATTTCTATTTAATTTAACTGATTCAATTTATTTAATTTTTAAAAATTAAATTGGATTCAAATCAAACCCATTGTTTGGTCAGCTCTAAGCAAAACTATTAAAAGAAAAATTGAAACTCTTAGTGTTAAAGAGAGATGGAATTAATGGAAAAAAGAAAAGGGAAAACATTTTTCTAGGCCCAAAGTTTGTGGGCCTATTTGGAGTAGTGGACTAGCAGAATCCATAGGAGGAAGGGAAAAAAAAAAATCGAATCATCAAGGAAGAAGAAAGGAAAGTTAAGTTGGCAGTGGAATTGCGAGAGAAAGAGCTGAAATCGAAGAAGGAGAAGATGATATACCGAAAGTGGAGTCTGCTAACAGGTCCAGTGGCAATCTTGGGCGGGATCGTCGCTACGGTTGTTGCCGCTAACTTACTTTTCGTTGAGAATGTAAAGTTTTCTTTCCATTTATTTCGAAACCCTAGATTTTCCATTTAATATTAGATAATCCAATTCTTTTGGGTCAATCGAAGAACATATCTTTATATTAAGATAACAACTTTTCTTTTGATATTTTTCCATTAGAATTATTTGCATTAGTTTCTTATTTATCATGTTTAGATCTGATACTAGGAAACATGTTTGTTAATGGATTTAAGCATTTGATTTGTTTTACGACTTGTTTAAGGGACTGCTATAGAAACTTGTTCAAGCAATTTATAAGAATTTGAAAGTTGTCAATGTTGGATGTTTAGAATTTTACGTTTTGAACTGCTCGGAATTGAAATTTTACTCGGCCGATACTAATTCAGATTTATTTTATATGTGCTTGGGAAGCTTTTGTTCCTTGGAGATTAATACTCAATGAACTTAAACATCATGTTATCTCGGTGATAGACTGCAAGAAATTGATTATTTGCCCATGAAAGTTGTCTGTAATGTCAAATGTATTTATTTTGTAGTAGTGTGTCATAGGAACTGTGCAATAGTTCTCTCAAAAATTGATCTTGGAGGGATAGGATATTGGGTGTTCCGACTTCAACGGGAACACTTTGTAATATTTAGTTGGTGCATTATTGCATTCGAGGGCAGTATTCTTTCTCATTCTGTCAGTTTTCATGGCAAACAAACTGGAAGTGCTTCTCTTCATTCCTTGATTGAACTAATTGCTTCAACTAAATTGTTTCATGAACTGCTGATTTTTTCAGAGCAGAACTCCTCATTACAATGAGCAACCATACACATTCTAACATCTTGCTATATATTTGGAATTTACAGGATCCATTTCTTAAACCAGAGCAAAGGAAGCCAGATTCACCACCATCAACCAAGTAGAAAGGAAGCTAAGTGGATTGCATTATGGATGTGATGTAAGCTTTTTCTGGTGGTTTGTGTTTGTTGAGTTTGTTTTGGTGAAACATATGATTAAAACGCAGTTTGGCACAAGAGTTCTCAATTCAATAATATGAAGATCCTTGATTAAATTTCGAGGAGATTTCTTTGTTTATTCTTAATAATTTAATCAAGAAGTTCTATGCCATTAAATTCTTGGAATATAGGTTCAACTACCCTGATATAAAAATTTCAATTCCAGAAAAGGAAGCAAAATTTAACAATTTGCTTTATTGCATATGATTGCTGTGGAGATACTGGTTCGATAATGGGAGGCAAAAGGGTGAAGCTACTATTCGGTTGTATATTTGGCAAGCTAAATGTGTTTGTGGTTTTCAGGCTTTTAGGCAATATATTTTTGGATGAATTGCTGAATAGAATTAGTTTGACTTTTCCGGTCTTGTGAAGTACTTTAGAACCATTATCAACTCTTATTTCTAATTTGGTCATGAATTCCAGTTGGTGCTCAATAATTTAACTAGCAAAAACAGATTTCGCTATACTGAAATTATGAAGCTTACCAAGGATAAACTAAGTTTATGTAAACATTAGTTGCTTCTAGCCTAGGTTATCTTTGTTCTTAACCTTGCCTTTTTAGCCTTGTTTAATTCATCAAGCAAATTTTGGTCAAATGTCCATTTTATTATAAAACATACATTCCATGTCTAAGGTTGAATCGAGTAATACATATATAACTTAATTTAGTTTGGGGTGTCATTTCATTTAATTTACTTTTCTAGCCATATGATGAGAGTTAAGTGAATTCTTACTTGTTAAGAACTAAGCCATCTTAAGAGCATGGTTTATATACTCAAGGATTAGTAATATAATCTTATTCTGAGACTAAAATTTTATTTTTTACTTTGGCGCACAAGTAATCTAAAGGGTTTTTTTTTTTTTTTTTAACATTTGAATGATTTCAATGACTCTAATTTTTATTGATATAATATATATTTTTGAGTATAATTATTAATCTAATTACTAAATTTTATTTAATTGTTTAAAAAATAAACTTGAAAATAGATGTATAGGATTTTGAAATTTTATTTCACTTAGATTCTAATTTCGAAGTGTATCAAACGTGAAATATTTGTGGTAGTAATATTTAATCCCCTAAAATGTACAACAAACCATGTCTTCTCGCAGGAACAAAAACAAAACAGCTGTATGCCACATGGCCAATAGATTGGTGAGCAGCAGGTGGTAACTGATTTCGCAACTTCATGATAATTCAGAATTTCCAGAGTGGGATGTATAAATAATTAAATATCAAGTATGGTGAAATAATAAGGTACCAAACACTTGTACTTTCCCTTTACAGACGCAAACCACCAGATGATACTATGGGAATAGCAGACCTTTTTTTTTTTTTTTCAAATGCCAATACTTTTTGTACCCAAAAAAAAAACTCATGGCTGTTTTGTTTACATCACCTGCATCTTATTATCATGAAAAAAAAAAATCAAAACTCAGGCTATCGTTGTAATCTGGTTGTGACTAACATCTGCATGACCAAATCATTCCAAGAGTCGATTGGCCCTGGCAAGCACCAATGTAAACAATCATTCTGAACTTTTGCAGTCTTATCCTCTGCAAATGGCTGAAACCGCCTGTATGGTCCTGGATGCCCATCGGGCCGCAATAACGATAGTCTTGTTGTATCTAGCAGTTTCAAATTTACCCCCTTTTCATATCCTATTGCAGCAGCTTTCTCAAATTCTTCCAATTCAATGTCTCGCATAATTGCATCAACATCTCTCATATTAATCTCACCTTCTTTGAATGGTACTGTTCTATTGCAAGTGCCTCCACTAAACCATTCTCCATTCTCAAAGTGATCTGGGGTGGTTGTTCTTAAGAAAATTAAAGCTTTATGACTCGAGTGAACGATGAAGTTCAAGACCAACATTAATGCTTTCCGATATGCATGACCAAATCCCAGCTCTGTCAAGTTCTTTCCAGGGCAGTAATGGCAGCCTGTAACGTTATTATTCTCATAATATATTGCAGTTTTGAGAAACCATTTCCCACCAGCAATTACTGCATAATCAAAGTTGTTGTATTGATCAGTCCATTTATTATCGAGTTCATCTAAATGAAGCTGGATTTCTGAAGACGAAACTCCATTAATGTCTTCAAAAATATCTGCCTTGATAAGAAATGGAGCCCAAATGACCGAAAGGGTGAAGTTGTGAGCTGGAAAGTGCCATATTTTAGATTTGTATTCCTTGTCGTGATATACTTCAACAGCTTGATCCACCTATAAGGCATAATAACTAAAACAACTGATTGAATTTATCGAAAACTTCCAAAGAAGCAGAATATAACATTTTTAGAAACAACATAAAAAATTGCATAAATATAGATCAAATACGTGGCATCATATGTATGGTAGGTCACAGAGCATGCACATGAGTTTTTATTACAATGGGTGCCACAGTGGGGTCTAAAATATATACTTATTCGTTGCATAGCATATCAGGTTTCTGGTTTGGGACCCAAATCTGATGTCTTTTTCTTTTTTGGAATGAATAATTTAAATTTAAACCAAAACAAGAAATTATTTTTTGGAAGACTCTGCTTCGTCATTAAAATAGTTTTTTATAAGTAGTAAAAATCACCACTTTATACTAATAATTATATGGATTAACCAACAAGAATTATATGGATGTATATATAATCATTGAAGTTCTTGAGAAGACAGAGTTTAAAATGAGTCAAATGGCTATTAATACCTTGCTAATGTTTGGTAGGTAAACCAGCTTGGAAAGAGACATGAGAACCTCCTAATTAAACCAGTACACTCAATGTAAAAGTAGCAGCTGTATTCCACAAAATAAAGATTGATGGTTCATTAACAATCTTCATATGATTAACATATGACATTCAAAATTCCCAAGTTTTAGCCAATAAATTACTAATAAGGAGAGTTTAAGGTCCCTTGAAAGAGATGAGCAAGTTTCTTAATCGTGAGATGACTCGCATACCTCCAAGGCCCTACCACATTTGATGTTCATTTCATAAAGTAACCAATTTTATTCTCACAGGGAAACCTGTTTGTTTAGAATTTATTCTTTGGTTGTAATGAAATTTTGGTTATACTCTATGGTCTATACTCTCTTTTTTTTAGAGTTCAGAGTTCAGAAACAGCAAAAGACATAGATTTGATTATTTATTATTACACCACTTAATGACCTTGATTTACAAAAGAAAAAAAAAGGAATTAGTAGATCTAAACAAGATTAGCACTTGAAACAAAAGCAAAGGTAGGAAATTGAAGGGTAAGCATTTTAAAGCTCGAAACTCAAAAGGGTAAGCATACATGTAGGAAATTTCTTTAAAACTTGAAATTTTACCTGAGAAAGAATGCAAAGTAAAGACTGCACATGGTTACGAGAAATTGAATCACCAATAAAGGCCCAATATTTATTCCTCATCAGATGAAGAAATTTCTTTGGATTGAATTTGGGAAGATCACACCCTTGTGGGTTCCACCTCCAATAGAGGTACCCTGAATCAGGCCTTCCATTTTTCATACAGTTTTGATGACCTTCAATTGCAAGACAACTCTGATTAGCGTAAAATGGACCTGACGGGTCTGGTATCCATTCTCCACTGAACAAGTCACACTCTTCTGCAATCACATTTGCTTATCAAATCAGTTCAAAACCAATTTCTACTTGATACCAAATCTAGAAAAAGTTTTCCAATACCCAGAAGTTAATTTTTATGATCTAACAGCAATGTCATACTAATAATCCATATACATAACTAGGAAAACAAGAACTAAGAAAACAAGAAAAAGAAAAGCAGAAACAACCCATTTCAGGAAAATAAAAATAAAAAAGTTTTACATACCAGTCTGTGAAGTTTGGGTTTGATTAGCCGCAATATCATTTAAATTTTGGGTTTGATTTGCTGCAAAATCATTAGTACTCGGCTCTTCAATTGGCAAAGAAAAAGCAGGTGAAGACTCTGTTTTAGGATTCTCTTCGATGGGTACTGATGTCTCTACAACTGATGAGAATCTGATTGAATCAGAGACTAATAGACGAAAAGCAAGACCAATTAGAAGAAATGAGACAGCAAATTTTACAAAGATATGATTGTGTTTGGTAAGGGAAAATGGGCTTGTATCGAATCTCATTTCCTTCACCATTTGAATGGTGTTAGAAAGAGCAAAGAAGAGAAAGTTCGTTGTTGATGTGAGAAAGAAATGAGAAATCCCAATGAAACCAAACAAGATTTTTCTCAACAACCGAAACAGTGTTATAGCAAGAAATAAGAAATTGTAATGTGGATTATTATGAGGTGGTTAAGAGGGTGTTTTACTTGTAATTTCAATTATTAGTCTGATAGAAAGTCGTGTCTTTGTCTGCACACTTATTTTAGTCCATTTTTAATGACCCCAGGTCCTGTAATATCCTCGACTAAGGGTCTGTTTGGTTGGCTTCTAAATGAAATGGGCCAGCTAAAAATCATGCATTTTTTCACATATCAAAATCTCATCACATAAAAATATTATTTGGATTATTTTTAAGAAAAACAAGTGATTTCAAAGATGTTCAAAAATTAGAAAAAATAATTTAAAATTTTAATTTTTAATTTCAAATATAAAATCTAAATTCTTATTTATTTTAAATTTACAATAGTTGGTTAAGTTATTTCAATTAACTATTAATGGCTAATTAATTGTTGATGGCTATTTGGTCAGTGATTGAAAGACTAAACCTTAATAATTACAGATTTTAATTTACAACATTTCAATTATAATTTTAAATAATTAATTATTAAATATTATAAAAAATTATTCTAAATATTAAATTTATTAAACATTTAATGGTAATTAACAATCCATTCCAATCCCTAATTTAGAAGTGTAGTTTGGCACAGCGTATGAAAATAATTTTTCTTATGGAGAAAAGTTATTTTTCTAAAAGTAATATTTCTAAAAGTAATTAGCTATATGTTTGTGTTTGGTAAAATACAATTTAAAAATTGCTTATAAACTCATAAGGGTATTTTTGTCTATTAATTTTTTAAAATTAGCTACACGTTTAATCTAAAATTCAACTTTACTGAAAAACTCCAATTTCTAACTTATCCAAAAAGCTGAATTTTAGCTATCTAAATAATTGTTTTTATTAATTTTGATATTTACCAAACACTAGAAACTGAGCTAAAATCAGCTTCTCACCCAAAAAAGTTATTTTTTCCTCTCCATAAACTGTGCCAAACGGTCACTTAATTGGATTTTGGAAACAGAAGTGGAGAGAATATCAGTAAAACAAGTGCTGAAGTGCAGAATATAAAGGGATATGTGTAGTATAAAAATAGAAAGCATGTTGTATTGGTTGAAATCTAATATTTTTTTTTTCTTTTTAATTTTTTCCTGAATGCTCAGCATAAAAGTTGGAAGGCAAGCAATATTGAGATCAAAAGCACATGCCATGTCCAAGTCCCACCTTAGATCTCAACTTTGTTGAGCTAGCCATTTAAAAGTTAGGTTACATAACGTGGACCCTTTCTTCTCTTCTTTTCTATTCTCTTCTCTTCTCTATAGAAAGAAAGAGATAAATTAGAGGGTAAGCAAATTCTTTCTGTTTTGCTTCTTATGTCATTGTATGTCTCCGCACAACAAAAATGGACAACACCACTTCACATCCTTCCCATTTCTTTTTTTTTTTTGAGCCGCATTTGAATTGAGAATTTTTTAAAATTTATTAAAATTTATAAAATTAAAAATTTAAATTTTTTATTCTATAAATTTATAAAAGAAATAAAAATGAAATTCATAAATTTTAATAATATTTTTATAATAAAAATATAATTTATAAAATTTTGCATTCATTAGAATGAAAAAATATCTAAAATTTCATATTTTATATGAGATTTTAAAAAATTTCAAAATGAAAAATTTTAGTGGATGATAAATTTTGAATAATTTATAAATTTTAATTATTTTTTTATTAACCAAATAATAAATTTTAACAAAATTGATAAATTTTCTGAAAATTTTCATCCAAATTCCTCAATCCAAACATGACTTTAATTTTTTCATCATCCATGTTATAGACTTTTTTCTTTCCTTTTATTGTTACAAAATCTCTATGTATATGTGTCTGTTAATTACTAAATTACTATTATTTATTATTTAATATAAATGAACGGTTAATTATCATAATTAAATTTAATATGATAGTACAATATAAATATAATTAAAAATCATTGTGTATTATTTAAATATTATTTTTAGCTAGGTTTTACTTATTTTTCTTATAAGGGGAAGTAGTGCTAGTGCTAATACCTCGCCATTAAAAGAAGAGGATACAAGGTTGATTATCATCTAATCAAAGAGATATTTTCATATGTAAATATTAATGTTAAAGAAGATATATTTCTTATGGTTAAAGTTTGATCAAAATAATTGGGTTAGAATGCAACACAACTTATTATATTAAAATCTTAAATACAATCCAAAAATTTAGGTTATTGTGTGGTGAGATTCATATTCTAAATTAAATTTTGATTTTATTTATTATATTTTTATATGAAATTTTTTTAATTTTAATAATTTTTTTTAATACGAATAAATTATGAGTCAAATAAATTTAGATATATATATGTGACAATAAATACGATAAAATATGAAAAATATAAATAATTAAGATAAAATATTAATTTTAATACTACGTTTGAATTTTTAAATCCAACTCGAAACTTAAAAGTTATAAATGATAAGACTTATGTATTATATTAATTCTTTATACTTTTTGTTAACTCTAATAGATTAATTTTTCATTTTCCAACGGATTAAATAAGACATTTAAAATACATTTTCGATCAGTGTGCTTGTTTTGATATGCTTGGTGTTTGTTTCCAAAGAGATTATTATATAATATTTTGTTAGTAACTATGGAAAAAAAAAATAGAAATTATCCAGTAATGAAGACCTCAAGAAAAAAAAGAGTGAATTTTCAAATAATTTTTCAGATTTACAAGAAGGTGAATGCTGGTTTCTTTATTCAGTTTGGATTTGGATGTTTGTTATTTATTTTAATTATTAAAGGGGGGATATTTAGCTTAATATTAGTCCAAAAAATCTTAAATTAGGAGTATATGTAGTAGATTATAAACCGATATTATCTTTTGGCACAGAGTACATGACGATATAAGCTTCCAAAAAAAAAAAAAAAAAGATTCGCAAGGCTTTAGGTGGGTCCTTGCTGGACCTGTCCATAACTAGAGAAAGCAGAAGCTTTTAATTTAATTAATGGGCTTTCCAGCTAAACCACATTTTCCAATCTCATTATCCCAATTGTATTTATCCAAGTGGGCTCCATATTACTTTCAAGTTTGAATCAGACATGTTGATGGTCCCATTTGAGGTTAAAAAAAAAATGCTAAATTTTTTAAAGATTTCAATTCATTTCACTTGTAATTTTTAATTTTTATTAGATATATAACATGTCTAACTTGGAATAATAATCATGAGATTAATATTTTTTTTAGTATGGGTGAGAAGGTCGAACCTGAATCTATTTCTTAAATTATATATATATATTTATCAATTTATGTCATGGTGTGTAAAATTATAAGATTAATGTTAGTTTCCTCTTCAAAGTGAGATTTTTTATTTCTTGTCACCTTTCTCCAAATTTATAGAACACATTTGATTATAGAGAAAAATATCAAAATTTAAAATCACAACATAATCATTTTTATTTTAGAATTATATAATTTTCGAGGGCAGAAAAAAAAAAAAAAAAAAAAAAAAAAGATAACCTTTAGAATGTGGGGCCTTGTGTTCATGTTATGGAACTGGGTCCAGCCCAACACAGAGGACCACTTAAAACTTTCTCATGCACCCTGATTTTGCTTGTGGGGGTCTGTATTTGTTTTCACATGCAAAAGGATTTTCCAAATAAGCAAAATGCATGTCCTCCTACTTCTGTACTAAATAGACCAATGATTTGGTAGACCAATCTCTATAAAACTATCCATTTCTGTACCAAAAGGACCTTTAAAGCATCCAGTACCCAGAAAGACATAAAATCCATTTCTGCTGAATTTACACCAGAAATTATATCAAGTATGAAAATGTTTGATTCTGAAAAGAAAGAATTGGATAATTGCATCCATAAATGCAAAGCATAGCACTCAATCACATTTGATTAGCTACATGATAATCAATAAAAATACAAACTTGAAAGGATATGTAATATAAAGCTTTATATTTAAGAGGGCAGCATCCAACATTGCATCGTTCATTTACCATGATGCTGAAAAACTTTACAAATCCTTCCAACAATTCTGCTAATATGGTGTTTCAAATTCCAGTACAGCACGGCTTAAAGATTTACCACAGGCTACAAATCACATTTAGGACTTTGTCTCCCTTATAATTTCATTATACAGCTGCTTTTGGTACTTTCATGCCAAATCCATGCTTTACCCTCTCAACTCTGTTCAGGAGGAAAGATAGTTAGGGTTTTACTTTTCCACACTATTAGTTTTATTTATTCTTCAGATAATTTTAGATGATATGATTGTGAATTCCATACCAACCACATTTATGAATTCATAATAAATAACAGATTCAATAAAGATAACTATGACTATTAAGCATCAATGAGATTATACTAAGCTACCTGATGCAACTGAGTCTTGAACACTGTTCACCTATAGGCTTATATAATTGAAGGTTTAAAATTGAACAGATCCAACTTGAAAACCATTAGGAAAGAACAAAAAGAGCCTATAGCAATTTGAAACCAAATTTATGGCATAAATCTAATATGCAACTTGTAATAGCTGTTCTTTTCCTGTTTTCCCAATGATGTGGCAACTTGTGATCCTTTTTTTCCTATGGCATGATGTGTTATCATTAGACAGTGCATAAATATGAAAATGTGATTTCTAAAGCAATGGACAGCAATGCAAAAAAAAAAATGAAAGTTTTGTTCTTAAGAAACTAACAAGGAAAAAGAACCAGGTAAATGATCATCAACGCAAGAACACTTACGTTGGAGCAAGTTTGCCAAGACCATCAATCTCTTCACCAGTGTCGTCATCCATAACTCTTCCAGAGATCTCAATGATGTAAGATCTATCTCTATCAGTTGGAAGTCCTCTACTAGCAAGCAAATCGAGATCTTTTTTATGAAGTTCTCTACCATTAACAAAAACACCAGTATTCCCACCGGCACAATCTTCTGGCATGGTATAATTGAATTCTTCAATAAATGGCTGCGACAAAAATACACTTTCTTCATAAATATTACACATAAAATTATAACCACCAAACAGTAAGCTAACATCTGCCAAATATAAGTTCATTTTACAGGAATTATGCCAAGACAAGGCCCACCAGCAGCACCCCAAAATCCAGCTCTAAAATCGTACCTGGTTTTGAACAAAACAAAAGGCAAACCATCAGTACAACCTTTACCCTGTTCATGGATTAGGAGCAAAACCAATGCATATGCAATCAAGAAACCCAAAAAAAAAAAAAAAGGTATCCAGTCCATACAGCGAAACTTGCAACAATGGGACCAACATACTAAAAATATGGAGAACATTCCTATTTTCATGTATGAAAATAGTTTTAGAAGATCAGTGAATCTCCTTCCTAGAATAGTTAGCTTAACTTTTCATTGGGACCGTGTTGAGACAATAGCATGCCTGTTTTGGAATGACAATTGGTGGATGTGAATGCAAACTCACCAATATTGTCCAGGATGGATTGGTCCAGCCAACTTCTCAGCCTTCTTAACCGAACGATCTGGTATGAGTTGGCCATTAACAATAACATTACTTCCATCACACTCATCCTGGTTTGATCTGGAAAAATCTTTAAAGCTCTTCTTGATAATGTTTGCAAAAAATGAATCACTCCCCTTGTTGATTTTTAACTGACTATCTTCTCTATTTGCATCCCCAGAATCTTGAGACACCCCAGTATTAGAGTACTCATGGAATGGTACCTCTATCTCAGTAGCCAATGATGCCTCTTTCATAGAATTTTGTCGTGTTGTACCTCTGTTTGTTATTGCTTTTTCTTGATCTGAGCGACTACTTCGGTTTCCCTTCCCAAATCTATTCACAGCATTATTATTAGAAGAGTAATCAAAATACTGTTGAAGAGGTGAACCGGGAGGCGGTGGAGACAGACTGGCTTTAACTGGCTGCTGAACGGAGTTGATGACCTCTCTTGGAGCAATTGAAGCATTTGGGCTGTTTTCATCCTCAGAAGTACTCAGAGATGAAGTATGGAAGCTATTCATCTCTTGATGCTTCATTGAGCTAAAACACTGGCCTGTTGATAATGCAATTGGATCTGAATCTACTGTTTGGAAGTCATAACCAGAGTTATCATAGTCATCAGAAGAGAAATCAACATTTATTCGGCTCATACGGCCATGGGAGTGTGAAGTATTGTCTTTAATTATCTCAGTAGAGCTATCATCAACCTGAGTGGGAACTTGTGTCATTTCTTTGTTAATAGAAATAACAAGTTTTTTGTTTACAACAGTAAAGTTAATGAATGTAGAACAGGCACCACACTGAATCTTTTGTTGATTCTTCCCCATAAGCAGTACTTTCTTGGGAACTTGTAGCAGCTCAAAGCAATTAAAACAAGTCAAAAATGGAGCACCACCAGCTATAGGACGGCAGCATCGGCCACCACTGGCTAATACCACTCTCCTAGGCCGATAGCGAACAAAACCACCCATTTCAGAGTTAAGATCACTTGGCCACCTTCTGTGGGATTGGGGACCACGAAAATCCAATGGAGGAACAGTCACCCTGGAATTATGAAGGTGTGGTTGTCCAAATGCCCCAGGGTTTTCATGTTGGTAGAACATGGTATTGTTTGAAACATCAGGGAACCTTTTATTAGAGAAAGCTGATGGTGGAACTGGTGCTGGAACTCCATGATGTCTCTCATAGCAATGGTAACAAGAACAAGAAGGCTGGTGAAATGTTGCATTTGATGTGTATGGATCAAATGAATCGGGATTAGTATCAAAGTGATGTCTAGAGAAGTACTGACGAGATGGTTGTTGGTATTGACCAGATAATTGATGTTGAGCTCTTTTGAGCCCAAATGGATCCCCAAACCCTGGAATATGATTTGACTTGTGCATTGAAGGATGAAAATTGTGCATGGCCATTTCATGCCCATTGGTATAAGGAAATGGATCAGGGTGATGATGGAAATAAGGAGGCCTGGCTGCATATTTATCGGGTGCAAAAAAGTGCATTGAAGCTTTATCAGGCATTGATGAAGTACCAGGAAACCAAGTATCAGAACCAGCATAAAGATCAGGAGGAGCCATCCTCCCGCTCAGAGGAAGCTTCTCCTTGGGTTTATCAGCCACATCGTATGACCTACTAAGCTGTTCCTTTAGTTCATCCAGTTTCCTGAGAAGCTCCGCTCGATCTTTTTCAAGGTGTTGAACTCTATTATCCCCATCATGGTCATCATGATTCCTCAATGATTCTCCATAACTATAAGAAGAATCCAAGTTATAATTAGATGGCCCCTCATCTGGGTAGTTTGAAGTTGAAAATCTCACACCTTCAACCTCAGTTCTCATGACTCTTCGATACCCCTCCACTTCATCTCTCTCCTCACGTTCCAAGGCTGACATCTGCCCAGATCTCCAAGATCTACTCTTATGTCTTATTTCAGAATTCAAATTGCCATGTTCACTTTCCCCAGCCCTTGCCAAATTATCCCCGTTCATATTTGAGTCAAGATCACTCTCAACGACCCATTTACCACTTGCAGCCTTAGATTGATTCCTACATACATCAGCATCATCTATATCATTCTTCTCAGGATTCTTTTCATCACAACTCGAAGAACCAGCATTTGACTTAATATCCACATCAGAAGTATCACTCAACTCCGCAACCCCCTTTCCAGAGGAATGCTGCAATTCAGCAGTAACTCCAGCAATCCGAGCTTCATCTGACTTCTGTGATAAAGAATCTGTGTCCGGATTTTTATTTTTTGCTGCAATTTGCATAAAAAAAATGCTACTCTCAAATTTACATAAAAAATAAAGAAGATGAAAAATACTTCTGCACCAAATATAAGAATGATACTCTACCAATAATTGTGTTCTACATGGAGAAACAGCATAAAGGTACATTACATTGATTTCTTCTGTTTTTCTATGTTTTAGCATCAACTCGATAAGGATTAGAATTAGAAGAAAACCAAAAAAAAAAAAAATCAAACATTTTTCGATAAATTATACGAGGAAAACCAATTCGAGAATAAAAATCCTCAAGTTGAGCAAGGCAAACAATTAGATTAAGAGCGCTATAAGTTACAATAAATGGAGAAAGGAAAGAGCCATTTACATACCAAAATACTAGCAGCACAAAAGGGAAAACTTTCTCCAACCATTTTTTTAATCTTGGGGGTTTATAAAAGAATTTGAATATTTCGATTTTCCCAAACCAAAGTTTTCCCCAACTTTCTCACTAAGCAAACAAGACCACTAGATAGATAGAGAATAAGAAGCAAAAGAGAGAGAGAGAATTGAGCAAAATCATACCTCTAAGAACAGCACCACAGCCACCACATTGATAAACAGAATAATCCGCAAGCTCCGATAGAAGATTTTCACACTTCGGGCATCGTACTAGCCTCACTTTCGTAGAATCCGTCATTGTTGAAACATTCAAATAATATTTCAAAAAACAAAACAATTTTTTAAAAAAGGAAAAACGACAGCCCACCAGAACAACAAACCAAACGCCAACTCTTCAAAGATTCTTTAAGGCCTCCTAAAACCAAAACTATCCCTTTTCACACTTACAGAGTTACTTGGTAAAAAAAAAAACATAGAAGGGTAGCAAAAATGAAAAAGAAATGAGATCAATTGATGAAAGCTCGAATGGAACGGAGGATGTAATGCGGAGTGTAGAGAAATGGAGTTTTTTTTTTTCGGAAACCAAACAGAGAAAGAAAAACTAAGAAGACAATAAAAAATAATAATAATAATAATCTGGGGGGCATGTAGTAGAGAGAAACCTAGACTTTGTGAAATACTCTGAAATTCTATTCGAGTATAGTTTTGTTTTTGTGTTCTGAGAAATTTGAGTATATACTCACAGACCAACTTTCAGACATCAGAACATATCATTCCTGTCGAACCAAAAAAAAAATTAAATTTTTAAATGAGAATTTTGTTTCTCATTTATAATCTAATTCCGAGAACCGAACTCATATCAACAAAGAGAGGAATAAACTCTCTCCTGATGCTGATCTTTGGATTTTATACTCTGTTTGCTGTTGTTCCATCTGGAAAGAGAAAGAGAGAAGCCAATCCCAGGTCCCATTCCACGGATCGTTTTCCAATGTTTGCAGAAAACCAAAACTCTTTGAAACGGTATCGTTTAATAAGACAACATGCTCCAACGATGTCGTCTTAGACATATTTCGTCTGGGGAATCGGCGACTGTCTGGGCTTTAAAGATAAAAAGGAAAAGTAAATCGGCGACTTTTTGCAGGGTTTGGCAATGAACGCTCCACTTTTTCGCTTCGTACACACTAAGGTTTTAATTAATAATATATGGGTAAAATATTATTTAGTCCCTCAAATTTAATAAAATTAATATTTAAATTTTTATGTTTTCAGAAAAAATTATTAAATTTTTAATGTTTGATTCTATCACAATAATTAATTATTTCGTCTATTTGACCGTAAAATATTATTGAAAAGATAAAAATACTCATAATTTTTTATCAAATTTTATTTTTCATACCATTCTATTAAAATTTATCTTAAATTTTTTTCACTTTCCTTCATAATCAAATCTTCATTTTTTCACATAATTTCACTAATTATAATATTCACACACAAATTTTACTTCCTTTAATTTTAACAAATCCAAAATTTATATAATTTATTAATTTATTAATTAAGCACGAAAAAATAAAAAGAAAAAAATCACAAAATAAAAAAAAAAAAGAAAATATATGAATATGAATTTTTTACAAAGTAAGATGGGAAGAAAAGGAAAGAAAAGAAAAGAAAATGAGGAAAAGAGAAAGAGAATGAAGGAAAAAATATAAAGATCAAGAATGAGAGTATTTTAGGAAAAAAAAATTATTTTTTTTAACAAAAAATTTGAAAAAAATCAATGGAATGATTAATTATTATGACGAGTGATGCAATAATTATTTTATGAAAATATAGGAATTTAAGTATTAATTTCACTAAATTTCAGTGACTAAATAATATTTTATTTATAACATATTATTATTCAGCATGTAAAAGTAAAATTTTTTTAATATTTACAAAATTTTACAATTATTTTATTATATTAGTATAAATTTTTAAATTATAAATTTGATTTATTATTTTACATAAATTTTTAATTTAATTAAAATTTTAAAATTATACATTATCAAAAATTCTTAATTTTAAATATTAAATGATATATAAAATTTATGAATCAAGCTTTGAACTCATATTTTATATTAGATATAATAAATTATTTAATTATTCATAATTTATAATAAATTTCATTAATCATATTATTTTTAAATTTTTAATTTGATAGTACAAACGCCTAAATTTGTTGTTTTCATCACGAGAGTGGAAGAAGAAAAAAATAATTGTTGAATGGGCATTTGCCTTTATTTAGAAAAGGAAATTTCCATGTTCTTTACCTTTAATCGCTCTTCTATTTTTATTTATATTTTATAAATAAAAAAATGGCAGTCTCCCTGTAAGTGACTAGTGAGAGAAAAAAAAGCATAGTTTTGGCCGTTGTAAAAAGGAGAAAAAGTGAGACGATGTCGATGAGATATGGGAAAGAAAGAGTCGCGTTAAATTAAAATACATTAAAAATTTTAAAAAAAAATTTAATGACAAATAAAGAAGAAGAAATGATTCCGTACAACGGAGGCCCACGTTAGACCCCACAAAAAACTTCTCTTTACTGTGTTTTCGAATCTGAATCACTGCCACCAAACAATCTATGTTTTGACTTTTCGAACATGAAACCATTAAAAAATTATAAAAATTATTAGTTGTTATGAGAATATATTTTTTTATTTATATATAATTTAAATAAAAAATATAATTATATAAATTTATTTTTATATTAATAGTAAATTTATACTTTCTATTATTTAATAATTTTTAAAAAAATTAAAATCAAATAAATATTAGAAAAATTAGAAGTGGAGTTTTGATAATGGCCGACACGTAATAGTTAGTTAGGTGCAGGCCAAGCTAATCAAATTGATGGGTTAATAAATGCTTCAATTTCCCTCTACAATTATTGGTTTCTTTTATTGAACTTTTTGAAACTTTTTCATTTATTATGGAAATTGGAGACTAATTATAAACACTCTACAATTATTGGTTTCTTTCATTGAACTTTTTGAAACTTTTTCATGTATTATGGAAATTGGAGACTAATTGTAAACACTGAAATGAACAGAGTCTGCAAGAGACAACAGTTGTTTTTTTTTTTTTTTTTAGAATTGAGATTATGAGAAGTTATGTTAAGGTTTAGGTTAGGTACGTTTTTTAATGTCGGAAAAGGACTATTACATCAACCTTAATTAATTTGTAGCTTCCATATTTAAGTCATGACTTTAATGTTGTGTTTCAATAAATTCAATGTTATGTATTATTAAATGCTTATTAGTCAGTAATTCCATCATGGAAAATGGAAAAGTAATTGAAAGTTATATAATTCATCTGGTTTATTACTTCAACTTTACTTTATATTATATTAGATTTTATAATTAAATTTGTAAAATTTTTTAATTCGGTAAAGGATGCAAAATAGCTTAATTATATGCATAACTATTTTTTATACTTATATATATAAAAGAAGGATATTTTCACTTGTATTATTCTCATTAAATAAAATCAATTGTCTATAGCCATTATTTATTATTATTATTATTATTATTGGAAATTAGGGTCTATATATATATATATATATATATATATATATATATATATATATATATATAACTTATAATTGATGGTACGTTTTCATGATTGAATGAACATATAAAGTGTAGTGAAAGAAATTCAAGGATTAGATCAAGACAACAATTTTCCTTAACTTTAAAGTGCTGAAAAAAATTAATTTACTTGATGAATAAATAAAAAAAATTAAAAATGGTTTATCAAAATTGACATTAGCTTTGGTGTCAATGCAAATTATACAAAGACTAATGTGGCATTAGGTAAACAATTAAAGCAGCAACTTTATCTTTAAGCCTGCCCTATTTATTATGGGCTCAAATACGTTTTTTTTTTTTTTTTATATATATATATATAAAATATGAAATTTTTGGATAATTTGTATCGATAGTCACTAAATTATAAGCCAAATTATAATATGAACACATACATAATTTTTTATTATTAAAATCACTGAACAAATTAAAAAAAATTATTATAATTTTCAGGCAAAATTTCAATCAAATTTACTGATATGACTGGCAAGTAATCCAATCAGATATTGGCTCATCAAAAAATATCACATTGACATAATTTATGGTTACTGAACTGTAGATAAAATTTTGGTATGGTCATATGCGTATTTTTTTTAATTATTATAATGACTAAACAAACTTAATAATTATATTATAATTTTTAGGCCAACTTAATTATTAATTTAAAAATAACTTAAAAATTAAAAAATAAAAAATTTAGTTAATTTATTTTTTAATTAAAATTTATAATACATCAAAAATATAATCTAATAATAAAATATATATTTATGTGAATAATATATTCAGATTTAATTCATCATCTTAATAATAAAAAAAATTAAAATTCATAATTATATAAATAATATCAATATTATAAAATCAAATTATTCTTATTTGATTTTATTTTATTTTAAATTAAATATAAAAAATACAAAATTTATCATGTCTAATTATTTTTTTAGAATGAAACAAGGATCAAATTTTCAACATGTGATGTATTTGTCTAATAAGACTGAAATATTAATTGTTTGCTATTTTTTCTCATTATTTCTTCCTCTCAAACGTAAAGTTCTTACATGTGAATTTTTGTCACTCATTAATAAAGAAGGTATTATTTAATAAAACTAAAATAAATTATAAATTTTTAATTAAAAAAAAATTCAATTTTGTTAACAACTTTTTAACGAGTGCCTTAAAAAATTAAAAATTCATATCATATTAAATAAAAAATTTAAAAATAAAATAAATGTGAAAAGTAAATATTATGACCTATCATTTGGAATGGTAACGATGGTAACAAAATACAACTTTATAAAAAAAAAAAAAAATTCTCATTCCATTCAATTTTATATCAATTTATTTATATTTTTTTCATATAAATATTTTATAATTATATTTTATATAAAATAATCATTCTTAATCAATATTTTTAGGATATTCATTGAAAATTATCTGAAAATTATCAAGTTTATTCAGTGGAATTATGTGAAAAAATGAAGATTTGATTGTGAAAAAAAGTGAAGAAAAATTGGGTTGGATTTTAATAGAATGATATAAAAAAGAAAATTTGATAAAAAATTAGGAATATTTTTATTTTTTTAATGATTTTTAACTGTTAAAAAGATGAAATGATCAATTATTGTGACAGAATCAAATATTAGGAATCCTATAATTATTTTTTAAAAATATATTAATTTTACTAAATTTTATGAATTAAATAATATTTAACCTTAATTAGTTGATAATGGCATGTCCTTGTGATAATTTTCAAAATTGTTGATTCGAGAGCGTTACAGTAAATTGAAAAATTGACCAAAAGCATTATGTACAGAAATTAATGGAAGTACATTACTTGCTATTATCTGATGTAAGTTTGATTGACAAAATAGCAGGGTGGGGAAGGAATATATTCTTCGTGCAATGCCATCCAATGTCCACTCGATCTTTCATACATACCAACTCTTACAGATTCAGCAGAAAAATAATATAATAAATCGTCCCTACAACTAGAAAATAAGTAAATGATAATTTCTTTTTTTTTTATAATCTAATTTTAAAAATCGTAAAGAAAAGAGTAAAATCCCTTACAAATCAAACTAATCTTTAATAACAGATCATTTTCAGTTAAGCTTATTAATAGATTACAAAGCATTCATATTAAGAAAATAAATTTATGATGAAGTAATAATTATCAAATTTAGAGGATTATTGTTTGGAAACCAATGAATGAATGACAGGGAGAGATCAGAAAAGTACAGCAGAAGTATCGTCCTAGCTACATGAATATCAACCAGCACATGTGATGTGAGACTAAAAATGGAAATTTGGTAATTTGTACGAGCTTCATTGCATTTGTTTTTTCACTTTTCTACTATGTCCTTTTTATTTGGACGTCTTTCACACAGCTTTAAGCGAAAGAACGGGAGACTACTGATTGACAAATGGTTTTGAATTTGAGCTGCAGAGTGGCTGCTTGTGAATGGATTTTTTATTCCTCTTAATTCTATATACTTGTTTCTTTCCTTTCCTTCCATTTTTCATGCTTCCCATTTCCCATTGGATTTCTCATTTTTCTTCTATATATATGACTCAAAATCATCAACAGTTGTCGAGTTAAGTTAACCGTGAGATTGCAATTTCCAACCCAGTTGATAACTAATTTACCCATATATACTTAATGCATCCTTTTATATATAAGATCCTCTTCCTCTATAAGATTCTCATGCATTGTATAAATTATTTATACTAAACAAAAATCATTTTATAATATCATCAAATATAATACATAAAATTTATAATGCATTTTTAGCTGTCCAAATGATTTTTGTTTAGTATAAAAAATATATCAATAGATTTATTATATCAAACACTATTAAAATATAATTTTTTAAAAATTTTTAAATAACTAAAATGGGACACATTAAGAGCTGCTGTGTATCAACTCTTGATTTTATCATCCTGTAATAACTATTGTATTCATATTAATGACAATTTAAAATAATTATTTTCAATAATAACATATGATATTGTAAAGTATATTTGAAAATAATAATTTTTTATTATATTTATAATTATTGTTCCTATTGGAAAATAAGATTAATAAATTTTTGTATATTTGCAAGCTCGTTTAATATTGTTGTATTGAGGAAAGTGGGGCAAAAAGAAATTTTTAGTAGTTTCTGTGTTCTTATTGTCAGCAGCTATATGACAGTCTTTCTTGTTTCCTACTATGCCAAAATTTTTATCATATAAATTTGGTCTATATATTGGTTAAATACACTCTCAAAATATTAATTTTTGGAGAGTTTTAATTTTATAAAAAATGCTATAAAAATATTTATTTTAATTAATTACTAAATAATAAAAAATAAATGAATGAAATAATAAGATTGTTTTCTAAAGATTTGGACTCCTAAGCCTTACCTGATGAAGGAATGAAGATCAGAATATGTAGGCTTGGTCTTTCCACAAAACTAGATCCAGCCCAGTCCCTATATTTCTTCAGAATCTTAACATCTTCTGCGACTATATATTTGGGGCCCCAATCGGATTAAGTTTTTTTTTTTTTTCTTAATCATCGGATGAAATTTACCCCTAATTGTTCATATTCAAAATTCCCAATTTTCATGAATTATTAAGTGTAAAAGGTGAAGATAATTAATATAATACATATAATAACATTTATATGGTAATTAATATTATTCATTGTTTTTTTTAATGACTTTTGCGGAGTTTATAAATTTGTAAATAATTTTTAATAACTTTATTTTAAAAATTTTAATAAATATTGATAAATTTTTATAAATATTAATTGACTATATGTTTAGTGACCTTTAAATAGTTTAAATGTATTAATTAAATTTGTTAGATTCAATAATTTAATATACTCCATATCCTTTGTCTTATTCTGTATTTCATTTCATATCTGATAACTTTTTTATTCTTTATATTATTTTTATATCTATTAGTAGTCATAAATATAAATTATCATTAATTTCAAACTAGGATATGTAAAACTCCAACTTTTAATTTTTTAAAATATTTATGAGTTTCATGTCAATAAATCAATCTAAAGGCGCTAACCTATCATTAATTTTTCCCATCACTTTTGGAGATGGAAATTAAAACACATGCAAGTATATGCAATAAAGTTGCAGAATCTTGAAGCTGATTATGCAATGCTAACAATTTGATACAATTTAAGTAAAAGACAATAACAAATAGGTCAAAATTCATAAATTTATTAGTATAGGAAATGGATATTGAAATATAATTTTATATATTATGAATTAAGTTCTTGTTTAAATTCTGCAAAAACTAATAAGAAAAGATATATATATATATATATATTGAGACATTATTTTTAAAAGTAATACCAATAAAAAAAAAATTACATATTATATACTGAATAATTAATCAAGATTATCTCTTGTAACTACTCAGTTAATTACCCTGTTTTATCTCTTTCCTTGACAAAACCGAACCTATTATAATTTATACATACCACAGAGAAGAATTCCACGTTTCACATTTTGGGACTTGTTCTTATTACCTTTCTTGAATCCAAAGACATTTCTCTTTCTCCTCCACAGCCTTGCCTTTACAAATTCTCTCAAATTGTTAACCATAGAAGAATTATTATTACCATGAATAGAATTCCAGGTGGTGGCCACCGTGGGGACTAAGTCCTCCGGCGGCGGCGGACATTTTTTCCTTGGCTGCAGCCTTCTTGATCCTCCTCCAGAAGATGGCAGAATCATTAAATTGCGTTCAATTAGATGGCTAAGCGACACCAACTCATACGAGTCATATAATGGGCTGCCCAAATCCCATATTGCTAAAGTTTTCTCTTCTTCTTTTGATTTTAAATCTACTTTTGTTGTTTTTCTCATTGAAATTGATTTGTTTCTAAATCAAACGATCAGGATCTCGGTTTCTTGTTTTAAATTAATTCGACAATAGCACGGAAACCTTCTGCTTCAGATTTCCGAGAATGCCCTTCATAACCACAAATATGTATCAGAATTTTGGGGATAAAATTGTCCTTTCTGACATCAAACTAATGAACATTACTTCGAAACCCATCAAATAATTGGTTCGAGTTAGGTGAAGCAAATGACAGATCTGCTTATATAAAAATTAGCTTCTACATTATTATATAATGGTATCTGATTAGCAATATGTGCAGGTTAATTGTATTGCATTTAAATATATATTAAAGAAAATTATAACCTCATTATATTAAATGTGCAAAGATTGAAAAAACTACTTACCATAATAGACGAATATTTTGAACAAACATTTCTCCGACTGATACTTAAATTCGAAATTTTAAAAAATATCGAATATCAAATTAATTTTTTATTTTATGATCCATTTCTCTTTACCCATCTATCTGTCTGTCTGTGTTTTTATAATATATCCTTCATTAAAGCTCCAAGATTTTGATTGGCTTTATTTGATAATTAATCCCTCCATTTAGGAAAGCTTTGTGTATGGATACGATATAAAATTTATAAATCCATATTTAAGGGAAGCTTAACAACTAATTTCAGCTAGAAATAGAATTGCACAAATTAGAATATGGAGATTTTTGTGTTGGATAATATGTATTCAGAAACTTATTGGAGTTGAAATTAGAAATTCAAAATTTTAACTCCATCTATTAATTATATATAGAAAATTACTAATTTATTCAAAAAATTATAATTATATCCAAAACTCTCAAAATTAAATTAATTTTTATGCTAATCAAAATTAAAATGGTAAATAAATCATTATACTTTTTTTTTTTTTTTTTCTAGTTACTTATCAGTGATAATTGTGGTTGTGATAGTAGTGATTGAATAATGGTTATAAAAAGTTTTCTAGATTAGTTATCTGCAACTGAAAAAAGATGACACACAATCTGCTAATCATTAATTATCACTCGATTTCTAAGTTTCTCTTTTGTAAAAGGATGAAATTGGGATCTCGATTTGGATATTTGTTTGGAAATTGGAATAGAAAATTTATTTATTTGTCTTCTTCTATCATGCATTGACCATATGTGTGTTAAATTTCGTCCAATTCCATTGAATATCTTCCTACAAATTATAACCTTAAACTTGTTTAAGCATATTTTTTTAAGGCTTAAGTCGTAGGATCCTGTCTAATCAACAAAACTTTTGTTTTAGATTCTATGGATTCAGGGGAAGAATTGACATTTGATAGGTGAATCTACATATTTCTTCATGAATCATGATAAATTACGGTAAGCCAGGGTCCACTTGGAACCAAAGTCAGAACTCAGGCCATAAAAAGACGAAGATTAATTTGGTATTTTGTCTATTTGACAAGAAGAGCAAGAAAATGCAATGTTTATATACTATTGATGATATCGAAACCTCAGCAGATTGAACTATATTATATATTAGAAAAAGCAGTGATCAAATAACAGTTCTTTCAGATTCATTAAAAAGCAGTACTAAGGTAATTTTTGGCAACATTGTTGTTTAGGATTTGCAATACTAAATTGTTTGTGGGAGAGATGCATCTAGGAGTTTTGAACTGGCTAACAACAGCTCCTAATCCCAAAAAATGATCTAGAATTTTTTGGAAAGTTCCTCTGTGAACGACTCGAAGTTCAAGAGGTCCAATTGAATTGATCTTGCGAGAACTTCTATAGCCTGCGTCCAGGAAGGAATTGTCCAAACAATTACAGCATTCTTTCAAGACCTCTTCCGTTGGTTCCCCAGTAATTTCCCAGAATATCACATAGTGGCCAGGGTCTGTGGATAGATCAACTAGACTGCTGAAATCAACAAGTTCAAGTTTCTCTTTAGCTAATAGCTTGGATGCTTCTTCCACAGATAACTGTAAATCTTTTTCAGTGTTCTTGTCAATGTTTATGGTAAGCAGTAAGCTGCTCCTGCAAACAAATTTAAGTTCTGGGGTTGAGTTATGGAACCCCACAACTTTCACCACATCGCCTAGTCTGTATCTGTACAAACCTGCAGGTTATAATGAATATTAAAATTTAAGCACAACAGGAATTATGTCTTTATTAATCAAGAAGGGGTAAAGATAGACTAGGAAATTAATACAATTTGTCACGTACATATTAGCAATGAATGTTACCATATGAAAAAATCATAAAAGTAGAAAAGGTGAAAATCCAAAGAGAAATTCACATATTATTAATATTTGCAGATCTAGATTCGGTAGCCAATAGCTAAAATCCAAGACGCTAAAAATTATTATTTTTAATTCTGTCTTTGTATTATTAATATCATTATTTTATTTTAAATACATTATCGGAGGCATTGTAATTCTATGTGGTCCTATTCAAACTTTCCCGCATTTAACATCAATTACTCAAAGACAATAACAAAGACACCAACTATGCATGTACCTAATATTCATTTGACCAATTATATATATATTATTTTTTAAAAAAATATTTCGTTTACTTGGTGTCTGGTGAGTGAGACAATTGAACCAAAAGCCCCTTCCAGCCATTTCACAATTTTGCAAGCATGTTTCTTTTAATATTGTTTTGTCAGTCTAAAATATGTTTACTTTGGTACTACATTATCTTAAGATTTTCAACAAGTAAAACAACTTGCTTCTGAAAAGGACAATTAAGAGTTGCTTTTTTTCTAGATAAAGCAACATTAAGAACTGAAAGACGAAAAGACAAAAGCAAAATATAACATATATATATATAAAAGAACTCACACTCTCACAAAGAGAAGAAACTGAGGTCGTACATGGAAAATATTACACAAGTAAACTTAAAAAAAAGAAAAAGAAAAGGAAGTATCATGTATTGTCTAACAAAGGAAGTGCACATCCATGGAGTTCTAGCTAAAACATAAAATAAAGGCAGCATTCTCTCCTCAATAATGATTTGGAATTTAGATATTAAAAAATAAAAATTTTAGGCTCAAATTTTATTGGGGGTAAAGCAGACTAAATCCCTCCTTTCATAATTCTTATGCAATGCAATAATCACCAATACATTTAAAGGTCTAATTTTGAAACAATTTTGTATGCATGACACATGGGTTTTCTTGTAAAAATAAATTGTGTTTCCAAATGCTGTGCTACACATGGGGAACATTATATGGGGAATATTAAAATAAACTGTTGTCTTACATAGGTGTCAAATATTTAAACGTGTCTACAAGAAACATAGAGTTTACTAACAATAAAGAGATGGGATATGCATGAATCTCACTGTCTCACCAAATAGGTCAGTCAATTCAAATAGTTCCCATTGGTGATAGTGACAGCATAGGCAACAAAACTAACAATTGAAAAACAAGATAGTATGGAGAGCAGAAAAATTTTCTTCAGGATAGAAGCCATTTTCCGGGTCTTGTACGCTCACATGGGGTGCATAAACTTTGGCTTACAGATATAACATTAAATGGCATTTATTAAGAGAGAAATGACAAATAAATGCACCAACAGATGATGAATGTTTCTGTATAGAAGATAGACTGCATATTTTAGCAGAGTTTAAATGCTCAATAATTTATGCCAAACATCTAACATCTAATGCTAATATGGGAATTTGAATGCAGTAAGAAATTCTTGATCCTAACACCTAATTTCAAAGGAAGAATTTAGCCTACAAATAACAAAACAATTACCTGCAAAACTGGTGACAATGATCTCATATTCTTCTCCAATCTTGACTTCAGTCAAACCCACTGGCTTGGGCTCTGTGTAGATGCTCTCAACATTGCCCCTAACAGGAATGAATTCAAAATATCCAATATTAGGTAACACTGCAAAAGTAGCCAGCTCGGGAGGCAACTTTGGGTTGACATTGGCTCCAATCCATCCCTCTGAAGCACCGTAATCGGCACTCAACAGAGGCAGCTTTCCTGCATAGTGCCTCATTTTTTTCAAATAAGGCTCCATTGACCCAGTCATTATCCCATAGACATACTTCACATTTGGAAAAAGTTCTGGTATTAATCCATACCAATTACTCAATCCTGAGCATTTTTTATGGATCAAACCAGCCAAGTCACTGTTTGGCTCAAGCACTTTTGACATTGCTGTTCTAACGGAAGGGGTAGTGACTCTGCTGCTGAGTACCCCATCGCGTATATCATTACAGAGCTCTTCCCAGACGTGTTCGAAGGTTCGAAAAGCAAGGACAATGCTATGGGCAAACGTGGAGGAAACAAACTGAATTTCTTCACGGAAAATTAATCCACATAAGAGATGGCAATATAATGATTGATGGAAATCTGGACCAAATATTACTTCATCAGGGCTGCAGGATTTGAACTGCATTGCCTCAATTGCAATTTTGTAGTATGAATTGCGAAAGAGATTTGTTGTGGCAGTTCCAGCAGCCAAACCTCCCTTTGTTTTGGTATGCTTGCTACCGTAGTTGAACAACAAGGCTTTCCCATTCTCAATAGGGAACTCTCTGCATATATAAACATTCTCGCATTAACAGAGAACTAATCAACCAATAATCGCCCACATTATGAATGATAGACATGATAGGTACTACCTTCATTGCAAATGGCAAAAGAAAACTCAGTAAAATGAAAAAAAAACTGAGGTTTTTCTATTTAGCAAATTATCCCTTTTAATACCTGTTTCTAAAGGCAAAAGAAGTTCTATATATCTGCAAGGTGTTCTCCGTCAATTCATCATTGAAAGGTAAATATTTGGGCCTTCCCTGAGTAGTACCCGAACTGCAATAATTCAAAATTGTCAAATTTAGAAATATTAAGAAAAAAAATTATCCAAAATCATGAAATAAACACAATGCACAAGCTTATACCTCAAAGAAATGGTTGTTATGGGCTTTCCAGTGAGAATAGGCAAAGAGTCCCCATCTGCAATTCTTTGAATATAAGGTTCCAAGTCCTTATGAGTAACAAGGGGAACACAATCTCTGAAACTCTCTGGATCAGTTCGTCCACTGAGACCCAGATTCTGCAAGTACTCTGCAGACCCATTCTCTTCCAAAATCTTCTTCAGGGTCTCTACTTGGACCTTCTCAGCATCCTTTGTCATTGCTTCAAATTCCTCTATCACTTTATTAACGTTAAGTCCTTCCATCTTCTTGTCCAACATCTTCACCGAACTTGTTAAACTGCAGAAACACAAAAATAATATATATATATATATATATAAGTGAAGCCAATTTGAGGACGACTGATCAATAAGATCACATGATTGAAACTTAAGACAAAAATGGGTAATTAGGACCCATTAGAAATTGAGAATATATGCTTGCTAGGAAAAAGCCAAACGGCTATGGCAGACAAATAATTCCTTAAAGGTATTATTAAGGACCACATTCAGATTGATGGCAAACAAATTCGATTAATTTAATTTCAAACAAAACATTATTTTTCAATCCAGCTAACCAATTTTGTTTGGAAAATAAAATATGAAAAAGAAAAAGAAAATTCAGAAATTGAAATCCAATTTTGTTTTTTGTTTTTTTCATTTACCTCAGAATTCTCTGCAGGCAAAGGAAATGAAAATGAACAATCAGCTAGTGATTGGCTATGTTTTCTTTACACTAAAAATAACATAGAAGCAAGAAAAAAAAAAAGGATTTAGCTGTAAACAAAGACGGAAAAAGCTGTAATCGAACTGAAATATAGAACAGCAGCAAAATTGAGGAAAAGACAAAAAGAGAGGTTGTGAATGGCAGCAATTAAAATGGTGTTTATAAAGAAAACAAAGAAGAAAAGACGCTACTGTAATCAATCACCGATTTCGATGCTGCTCTTTGTTTCTGTGAATATCAGCTTGTGTAAACCAAATGTTTCTTAGGCAGAGAGGAAAAATAATAATTAAATTGGTTATGGTGGTGGACACTTAGACAGTGAGAGGATATTGGGAGATAAGCATTATATATATAGGCGTTAACATATGGCAACTGCCGTCCACTTTTTTTTTTTTTTTAATAAATTATTTCTTAATTTCCAATTCTACCCCTTGGTTTGTTTTCTAACAAACTACACGACATTCCATTCGTGGATTTTCTCTCTTCTTCCGTCTTCTTCTTCCTACTTTGGCAGTTTAATAAATTAATTATTTTTTTTTTTTTTAATTTATATAATATACACACAAAAGAACGAAAAAAAGTTGCGAAAAATATGTTATTAACGCCTGATTTTACGTGGGGCCTAACAAAGAAGAGGTACAAGATTCTAAGAAAAAAAAAAATTGCATTTTGCATTTTGCATTTGCATCCCAATCCCTTTTTACTTTAATTTTTTTCACTGTTTTTTATACATTTTGTTTGATAAATTATTAAATATAACATATGTATATTCCTTTTAATCACATTAAAATATAAATATTAAAATGTTTCGATCCAACGAAGATCCGTCTTATTTTCGCTAATTAAAATAGAGAATTATCGTTCTGATTGAGAATTAGGATGGATTAAAAAAATTTAAAATTTTTAAATAAATATATATGAAAATGAAAATTATATGTCCCATCTTAAATTTGTCCTGAATATATATATTAAATTCAGAAATTATTTTTTATAATATGATTGAATTTATAAAAAAAAAAAATTACTAATTACTAATTATAAACTTTAAAAAAATTTTATATTTTATTTAATTGAATATTTTAATAAATTAATAAAAATATTTAATTTAATAAATATAAATATAAAATAATCTGTTAAGTAATAAAGTTAGAAAATAATTATTTATAAAATAAACTTAATAATAATAATAATTTATAAAAAAAAATATCAGATTTAAACTTTTATTATTATATATTAGAATATAAATATTCGATAGTTTAACTGCTAATTTTTTATTTTATAAAATTATTTTTAATAAAATTATTATAATTTATATATTATGATTAATATTTATTTTTATTTAAATTTTAACAGATCGATTAATGAACATCAATTTATATAATATAATTTCACAATAAAAAATTTTAATATGACAATCAAAATTTTCAATTATAGTTTAAAATTTTAATAAATTTATCAAAAAATTATATTTTATTTAATTGAATATCTATTTTTTCTTATTGATGTTTTTAAATTTTAAATTTTTTATGTTAAATACAATTTAAAATATAGTGAAAAAATAAAATATATAATGTGAAATATTAATTTTTATATGAAAAAATTATATCTGTGAAAATCTCAATATCAATGAAGATGGAGATGGGATATCAATTAGGGATAGGGCAAAAATGTGATGAGTTTTTAATATATGGAGAAGATGATAAAAATAGTGAAATTCGCTCTAAACTCATTCAATATTATCCATACATTAAAAGATATTCATATATAATTAAAATAAAAACACATATATTTAATTTTAATTTTATGTGATTATAACGAATATGTTAATATCATAACTAATAATTTTTCATTTTGCTCTATCATTGCCCTTATCTTTTTAAATAGTTTTGTTTTTAGTAATTAAGTAATTTATAACTAATTTTCTTCTTAAATTTTTCCAAAATCCAATTTGATTTTTCCAGATACAGTGATGCTTAACACATTGCCATTATACAATTTAAAGTAAAATGAAAAAATAAAATATATAAAATGATATATTAATTTTTATATGAAAAAATTATATATTTGAGTATCTCAACACTTATAAAAATAGGGATGGGTATTAATTGAGGATACGACGTGAAGCTTTTAATATATACAAAGGATTATGAAAACAGTGAAATTCGCTTCAAACTTACTCATTAGTAATTGTATAATAAAATAAATTTATATATGATTAAAATGAAAATATATTTATGTAATTTTAATTTTATGTGAATATGACGAATATATTAATATCATTTCTAATAATTTTTCATTTTGCTCTATCATTGCCCTTATCTTTTTAAATAGTTATGTTTTTAGTAATTAAGTAATTGATAACTAATTTCCTTCTTAAATTTTTCCAAAATCCAAATTGATTTTTCCAGATACAGTGATGATTAACACATTGCCATTTCACCCCTTTCTGCCAATTATAGCCAAACGATGTAAATTTATTTTCTTTATATATAACGACTAAAAAAAGGGAAAATTAAATTCATTATATAATGTTAGATTCATCGTTAATTTTTCTTTCTATATATAAAAAATTTATAATGAAAAAAAAGAAATAAACATTTAAATATATGGAAAAAAATCTAGTTTAATATTTGAAACACTATATTATTAGTGGAATTGCAGATTTTATTATTTAAGTGTGACTAACGTGGTGTTTGATAATTAAAAGTTGAATGTTTCTTAATAATTAAGTAATTTAAATAATTTATAAATATGAATAATTTAGAGTTATATGTCTTTTAGTCATTCAGAATTTAGTGTAAATTTTATCAGTTAATAGCTGTTAAGACGCTACAGTATTTTTATTAAAGATGCACAATATTTTATTGATTAAGAGATTATTAAAAACTAATTAAACGCACCCTAATATATATATATATATATATACCAAATGTGATACGTTTCAATAGATAGAAATTATGTTTGGTTTAATTACTCGTAATAGTTGTTAATTATTAATTATTGTTTATAGTTGTTAGCTGATTATTGATGATTGATTGTTATAAATGTTTGATAAAATTATTATTAGTTGTTAGTTATTAATATGTTTATTGATGATTAATAATAAATATTAATATTTATTTTTTATTTAAATATTATTTTAAAATGATAATTTAGTATTTTTATTTAAATAAGTTTAAATTTTTTTAAAAATTTAAATTGAAATTTTTATAAATAATAATTATTTAATTATTTAATAGTTAATAATTATGATTAGTCAAATGGATTTAATGCAATTATTGGAATTCAAAAAGCTAATAAATATATCAAATTTTTTTATTAAACACATAAAATGAAAGGAAAGAGCTGATTGGATAAGCTTGGTGCTCTTTTGGGTTGGAATTATGAGTATAAAAAATAATAATAATAAAAAATCTTTAACCTAACTAAACCAGTCAAGTCATTCATACCAAATTTAAATCGAAAATTATAATTTGCAAATATATAGGTTTAGCTATTGTTCATAAATAAATAAATCAAATTTTTTATTTAATTTAAAATTTAATAAAATTTCAAACTAATATAATCCAAACCAACATAAAGCATAAATAAGGGATTACTAATTAAATATTACATCAAAATATTTAATAATATTTTAAGGGATAATTTCATAATAATTTCATTTAATAATATCTTATGTTTATTAAAATATTTCATTATTTTTTATTTTCATTTTAATGGTTATAATTTTAAGTTAAATAATATTAATATTCATCTCTTTTTATTTCTTATTTAATTTTTTTTTTTTTTTTGTCTATTACATATATCTATTAAACTATTTTCTTAAGATATTTATAAATATATACATATATATATATATTTTATAATTTTTAGAAGTTAAATTAAACATTTTATTTTAATCAATTCAAATTTATAATTAATATAAAATTTAAGTCGGTTTAAACATAATTCAATATAATTTTTAATAAATTAAATCAATTCGAAAATATTAATTTCACATTATTTTGATTTGATTTCAATTTTAAAATTTATCAAATAAAAAAATATCAATTTCGTCTATCATATTATTCACAAACCATTTCAACCAATCCATTTACACCCTGATTGGAACTTAGGAATGTTCACTAGTCAATAATAGTGGGAGGCAATTGTAGTGGAATCGCGGTAGCCTCAGTTACAAATAAAAAATTATGCAATATATAATTATATATAATTTTTCAATTGTATTTTATTAATTTAATTTATAAATTACTTTTTTAACGATATTTAACAAATCATATCCCTAGTTAAGATATACTAATAAAAATATAATAGACAAGCTAAATAATGGCGTTTTACATCTTAAAAGGTATTTTTAAATAATCTATTATATATCTATTAAAATTAATTAGTGTTTTAATATAATAGTAAGTTGAAATTAGCTGTATTGATTGTATTGAATTATATCATATATCCAATTAATAAGTGATAAGATATTTTAATTAATATAATTTTTTTATTTTATTTTTAACTTAATAAAAAGATATCAATATTATTTTTTATTTTATGTATTTTTATCTTATTAAATTAGTTAATATATTTAGTAAGAATTTTCCTAATTTAAAAGTGGAAGTCAATATTTCAATCTCATCAATAAAATAATGTTAACAAAAATATATCTATTAAAACTGAATCAAAGAGAAAATTTCAAATTCTCTTTGATTAGTATTGTAATTATTTATTTTCATAGAATTTTGATTTTTTTATTTATTTTAGAATTAAAATATATTAAAAAATGTTATTAATGACAAATTAATTAAAAGAATAAAAGGTTAAAGAGTTACTTATTAATTATTAATTATTTAATTTAATTTAAGTTGACAAATTATTTAGGAATACACATTTTAGTTATGAATAATTTATTATTTATGAGAACTATTCATACATAAGTTAGAACACATGTTCATTTTAATTTACATACTTCTTACTATATATTTTTTTTATTATTTTTAAGTTTTAAGTGTTATCTTTCCATAAAATGTAGATTTTATATTTTATAATTATTTTTTTTGTTATATTTGTTGTTATACAGTAATTTTTTAATATTAGTCATACTAACTGCCAAAAATTAGGTGTACAATTATAAAATATATTCTCATAATTTTTTTAATTCATTGAATATTATAATTAATAATTTAAATTTTTATATTAATATAAAAATATTGATAAAAAGACTGATTCAAAAATTCATTAAAATAATATTAACTAGTTATAAAAATATGCTATAATTCTATATTTATTTATAATATTTTTATATTTTTATTTTATATAATATAAAATTAATTGTGTATAAAAAATATATTTAAATAAATTTTAATATGATTTTTTTATTCGAGCGATTATGATCCACTTGAATCATATAATATGTTTGTCTTGAATGTCATTGAAGTACATTCTTTCAAATTATTAATTAATATGATAAATTCAAATATATATTTTTTAAGTTAAAATCCTTAATCTTATTGGTATATCAATCGGGTTTATATATATTTAAACACTACATGAACTTTTCAACAAATTAAATAATTAAATTCGAATAAAATAATTAATGATGTCGTGACCATGTGATGAAGGTGACAAGGAATATTAATAATGTAGAAAATAGGCATCTGATAACTAGAACGTTATATTAATATATAACATTCGAATAATAAAATATATGGTATAATTACCGCTAGTGTAAATAAATTTATACAAGTAGTTAGGGTATATAGTCAATTAGGCACAGTAGAAGTGCATATTCTTTTATATATATATATATATATATATATATATATATATATATATATATATATATATATATATATATATATATATATCTATATAAAAATAAATTATTAAAAAAAAGAATGTATAAATATTA
>CANXYC011332782.1:0-14195 GCA_948193065.1 Aleurites moluccanus
ATCTGGTTGTTGCATCTGGATTCCTTGTTGAAGTTGGTGCCACACAAGTATGTTCATTCATCAAAGTCTTAATCATAAATGTATGATTGTCATCCAACTTTGATGCATGAATTCTCCAGTTATAATTTTCACCTGTGCATTTTGTAGTCACCCTATCCCCATCATTTTTTAACCTTTGTAGGGTATATCCGCCTTTAATTGCATAATCAGAAAGAGCCTTCCTAAATACAGTAACATCCCCAAACACTTGTCCTACTTCAAATATAATTTTAGATTGTCCATCCCACTGCCACTCATTGGCATATTGATTTTTGTATTTTTTGCCCCCATTTTTCTCTTCCTATTACTAGCATCAACATCTTCTTCTTCAGAATCAAGCACCGCATGGCTCATCATTTCACTATCAGAACCTGCATCACTCAATCCATCATCTTCAGTCAGTATATCATAAGAATCATCCTGAACTCCTTCATCACTAACATCACTAATCTTATCATTATCATTACTTTGGCTATCACTACTAACTTCACCCTCTTCTTATAGCCAATCCCCATTATCACTGTCAGAAAAAATATATTCATTATCACTTTCTCCACTATCCACATCATTAGTTGCTCTTGCCCTACTCTTTCTTTATCTAACTCCCCTCCTGCTGCTACTGCCTTTGCCACTGTCTCTGCCACTGTTTCTACCAATTCCCCTGCCACTGCCCCTACCATTGCCTCTTTCTCTGCCCCTGCCACTGCCCCTTCCTATGCCCATACCTCTGTCCCTCATAACATGTTCAGGTTCCATATGTAGGGCAGGTTGAGGTTGAGTATGTGGGGTAGGTTCAGTTTAAGGGGTTGGTTCAGTTTGAGAGTTAGTTTTAGTTTGTGGGGTAGGTTCATTTTGAGGGTAACTTTGTGGGGTAGGTTCAGTTTGTGGGTGAGTTTGTAGGGTAGGTTCATTTTGAGGGTGAGTTTGTGGGATAGGTTCAGTTTGTGGGTGAGTTTGTGGGGTAGGTTTAGTTTGAGAGTCAATTTGTGGGCTAGGTTCAGGTTGATTTTCTGGGGTAGGTTCAGCTTGAGTTTCTGGGGTATGCTCAGGTTCATAATGTGGGGTTGCTTCAGGTTCAGGTTGTACATACTCCTCTGGTTCAGTTTCAGGTATGGTGGGAGGGGTAGGTTGAGGATGATAATCAATTTCAAGAACAAGATAATGTTCTTCTATAGGTGGTTCTCCTGTAACTGGTTCATCTTCATCTGAATCTAATACAACTGTTTCAGATTTCACATTTTTCTGAAATTCAACTTTAGGTCCAGCAACATCAATAGGTTCCACTATCTCATCTACATATATAGGAATTTCAGGATTTTCTTTGTATTTTCTGAACATATCATCTACATCTGCATCAGTTCTTAATATCTTCCCATTCCCATTGCTTATCTCAATATCTCGATCTATTAATATCTGAAAAGCCTTGTAGCAATCTCTGACTAGTATTATTCTGGAATATATATATAGCTCCACATTGTCAATGTATGCTTCATAATCATCAAAGTGAAGATGCAAAATGTATGATTTTGCATATGCCATCTGAAAATCAAGAAGAAATGAAATAAATATGAGCAATGGCAGAAGAATTTGCAAACTTTCATACTGTCATATCCATAAATAATAAACAAACAAATAATAATAAATAAATACAGTCGATGGCAGACACACTCATTTGCAAAAACAATCCTGAAACATTATTTTACAATCTCCAACAACTAACATTCATTATTTTATACCCATTAAATTTAAGTTTTCATAGTCAAACCCTAACCACAAAATCTACCAAATTCATAACCCCCAAACTCCACAACTAAGATATAGCCAAAACATATATATAGTCCGTAAACTCCACAACTAAGAAAAAAAAATTTATAATTTTTTACCCCCTTTTCTGCAACCCCATGCAAATCCATCCACTTTTCGATAACAATTCAAAACCCAAATTATTAACTCGTCATTCAACATACAAAACACAATATACAAAAAGATTAAATCAACAATGCACAATTAAGCACATACATCATTTGCTATTTCTAACCAGTGTTATCTTCGAAAAAACATAATGGGTAGACGAAAAATAATGAGTAACGTAACTTCTTTTCGAAAATAGTAGTTCCTTTCAAGATTTTTATCAAAGAAATTTCTGTTCTTGAAGATTTTAAATTTCAGAAGTTATAATTCGGTATTGATAAAAGGGGAAGCAGTTGAGAGCGAAGATGACGAGGGGACAAATCGTTCAACTGATTTTCCACTCTTCAGATTTTGCATATAAGTAAGGGTAGTGATGTCTTTTCACAATTCATAAACGGCAAAATCGGGTGAATTTGACATAAGGACCTCATATTGTAACGGAATCAAAATACAGAGACTTTATAGTATAATTTTGAAAACACAAGGACTTTTAATATAATATGGCAAAATGCAAGGATTTTATAGTAATTACCCCTTATTATTATTATTATTATTATTAGCCTAATAATTTTGACACTCCAAAAATATTTTTTACCACTCCTATAATTTTTTTTATAATTTAATTTAACTAAAATACACATACTCTTAATTCACTTATCTATGCAGCTCGTAAATAAATACTATATAATTATAGTTATATTTATATAATACTAGTAGAGTTTTAAATTAAAATTTTGCTAGTATTAATATAATCTAATATCCTAATATTTAAAAATATATTTTTTATTAATTAATAAAAATAAGATACATATAATATTCAATTTTACAATTGAATTTTTTATTTTATTAACTGAATGCTTTTAAGTTTTAAGTTTTTTTTTTATCATAATTAATTTATTAGAAATGAATATTTTGCCATAAACGAGTTTCAAAATGGGTCGAGCTTAAGCTCAAACCCAACTCAATTATAATTTATTGAGTCGAGCTCAAGACAAACTCGATTATTATTTACAAATAAGTTTTTGATAAATCGACTCGAATTCGTTTAATAATTAAATGAGCCAAGTTTAAATATGATTGCTCGATTTGAAACTCGAGCTCGGAAAAAAATTAACGAGCTAAGTATAAACAAATTAAAACTCGGCTCGGCTTGGCTCAATTGCAACCCTACAACTAACCATAATCATTGTGTGCAGTATTATCTCTTTAAATTCCACCAATCCCAATCTACAATTAGAAGCAATGACAATTGGAACAAAATAAAAACTTCTATACATGTATGTTTTATAAGCACTTCATTGATATAGTCCTCCAATACTCCAGCATTGCAACTATGGCTGAAATACAAGATTATGCCATACAATTCCTTGTCTTCCTAGCATCCTTCTTCATCTTCAAAACCATCATCACCAGAATTCGAAACAGAGCTCACCTCCCACCAAGTCCTAGAGCCCTGCCAATCATAGGACATATGCATCTCTTAGGTCCTATTCCACACCAAGCTTTTCACAAGCTCTCAACACGTTATGGACCTCTAGTTTACTTCTTCATTGGCTCAAAACCTTGTATTCTTGCTTCCACACCTGAAATTGCAAAAGAAATCCTTAAAAACAATGAATCAAATTTCATGAACCGTCCTAAAGTAGCTAATCTTGATTATCTTACCTATGGCTCAGCTGATTTTGCTACCATACCTTATGGATCTCATTGGAAGTTCATGAAGAAACTTTGTATGACTGAATTGTTAGGCACTAGAACACTGGACCAGTTCCTTCCAATTAGACAGGAAGAGATCAAGCGATTCTTGAAGGTAGTATTCAATAAAGCTGAAGCAAAAGAAACTGTCAATGTTGGAGGAGAGCTGATGAGATTGACAAACAACATAATATCAAGAATGGTGCTTAGAACAAGATGTTCTGATAAAGAAGACGAAGCTGGTGAAGTTAGAAAGCTAGTGAAAGAGTTGAATGAGTTAGGTGCGAAGTTTAATTTGTCAGATACAATTTGGTTCTGCAAGAGTTTGGATTTGCAGGGTTTTGAGAAAAGGCTCAAGAATGCTCGAGATAGGTATGACGATATGATGGAAAGGATCATGAAAGAGCATGAAGATGCAAGGAAAAAGAAGGAAATGGGAGATGGAGGTGATACGGTGAAGGATTTGCTTGATATTTTACTTGATATATTTGAAGATGAGAATGCAGAGAGGAGATTAACCAGAGAAAACATCAAGGCATTTGTTATGGTAAGTCACTCTTCTGATACAAGCATTCTACGAAGCAAATATCAACTTTCCTGCTACTTTGGCTTTTAAAAAGCTTTCTTACTGACCAATTAAAACTTGATATTGCAACAAACTCAAAACAAGCTAATTAATACCATGTATAGTAATCAATAACAAAGGCAGCAAAACTACATACCACAAAGCTATGTTATGCTGTTAAAAATAGGCATAATTTCACCCACGATCACTGACTTTGTCAATAAAATTAAATATGGTCACGGAACTTCAATTTGTATCAATAAAATCACTCAACTTAGATGTTTATTTCAACAAAGGTCACAACTGTTAAAACTTTTTAAAGAGAAATATTTAGCCAGATTTTGTTATGTACTAATATAATCAAGTAAGAAAGTAATATAATTTACTCTTAGTGAACTATCTGAAATATAATAAAGTCTAGTAACAGTGACCTTATTGAAATCAAAATTAAAGTTAAGTTATTTTATTAATACCAAAATTAGTAGCAAGTTTAAGGATCATGGATGAAATTGTACCATATAAAGATATTAACACAGCAGCAAGCAATTATTTTCCCTGAATATAAAGATGTAGAGATTTTGTTCAAAAGAGATCTTCATTAATTTTATCACATTTCTCATGAATTCATCAACGTTACAAAAATTTAGAATGTTTCACACAAATTCATACTTCTATTTCATCAAATTTTTCCTATACGCCTTTTATTCTATTTATGCCTAGACAATTTCAATTTTCCTTTGTCACCTGCTACAATTTTATGAGAAAATAATATTAGTTGTCCATAATCTAGGGATTTATTCCGAAGAGTAAAGGATGATTGGATGAAAGTATCTATTAAATTTTTTGACTGATAAATTTTAAGTATAAATTGTAATTAATATACTACTAAATAGAAAATAACATAATTTTTCAATTTCACAGAACATATTTGGTGCTGGAACAGACACATCTTCCATTACAGTAGAGTGGGGACTAGCAGAGCTCATCAACCACCCAGATGTAATGGAGAAAGCAAGACTAGAGATTGACTCTGTTGTGGGAAAGACCAGACTGGTAGAGGAATCAGATATACCTAACCTTCCCTACCTCCAAGCTATAATAAAAGAAATATTAAGGCTTCACCCAACTGGACCATTAATAGTCAGAGAATCATCGGAAGATTGTACTATTGCTGGCTATACAATTCCAGCAAAGACGAGACTGTTTGTTAATGTTTGGTCACTTGGCAGAGATCCAAACCACTGGGAAAACCCACTTGAGTTTAGACCAGAGAGGTTTACTGGTGAAGAATGGAGTGGAAAGAGTAATATGTTGGATGTAAGGGGGCAGTATTTTCATCTCTTGCCATTTGGGACAGGGAGAAGAAGCTGCCCAGGTGCTTCATTTGCATTGCAATTTGTTCCAACAACTCTTGCTGCTATGATACAGTTCTTTGAATGGAAAGTTGGTGATGGAGAGAATGGTAATGTTGACATGGAAGAGGGACCTGGGCTAACCCTTCCCAGGGCTCATTCCCTGGTTTGTTTCCCTGTGGCTAGGTGTAGTCCACTTCTGTTAATCTGACCATGGTTTCACCAAGGTGGTACCATTATTTAATTTATGATGTTTGGACATGAAACAACTAGAACCATGATCACACTGACAAAAATGAAGTAAAATAATATTGCAAGTCATATGAGTATTGTTTACTCATCAAGTGAAAATGGTCATTATATTGATTGATAAAACTTAAAAGTAATGAATCTAAACTGGTGAAATATCAGCAGAAGGATGCTGATAAAAGGAAAAAAATATAAATTCTCTGCTTATTAGTGGCAATCAAAAGACCATGACCTCGCAAAACGAAGTTTTTTGAAATTGTCTTTATAGGATTCAGAAAAAAATTAATTAGGAACTCATAATTAAAATAAATGATAAATAAAAAAATTAACAAAAAGTTTAATTATGAATTTCTGACATAAAAACTAGAACTAACCAAAAGAATAATGGCATCAAGTAAATAAATATAGAGACATAAAATGGAAGATGAAAATGACTAGGCTAGACAATAAATAATAACTATAATACCTGTTAAAGTAGTATAAAATGACCAGAAAGCACATAGGGTTGCTTCACCTCCTTCCAATATATTTCAGGTTCCAGTCCTTTTTGGGCATCTTCTCAATATGATTTGTCCTTAAATAAAGGAGAACTGGTCACATTCAGCTTTTACCTGGCCGGCCACTAGAAGAGAGGACCAAAATGATATTGTTTAAAATTGTGAAAGATGATGCAGGGATATAACACAAACAACAAAGAAATAGTCCATGACCATTAGGATACAAGGAAGTTAGGACAAAATAACACAATAAAATAAGATGAAGTTGTTATTATATGCATGTCACATCCTTAAATATTTTTCAACCCTATGACCCACCATAGTAATTCAATTCATCCATTGGTAAGTGGGGAAGAAAAAGAATTCTACAGTTGGAATTCTTAGCTGAGTAAAACTTTTGGCATTTAACAAAAGTTTAAAAACTTTTGATTAAAGCAGTGTTGCCGGCCAAAACTTGATACCTAGAGTGTATATTCTAGTCACAACTTGCAATATAATATGCACAAGAGACATATATAATATGTTCTATATAATTGAAGCAGTCTAAACCAAGAAATCTATGACATGATTTTGTCAAATATCCTATGCTCAGTTGAGTATTCTAAAATGTTTGTAATAAAAAAAATTAACAAAAAATAGTTTAAGTTAAAAAGTGAACAACAATTCTTAAAATTCTGTTTAATTTGACTTGTAACCAATCATTGAGTACATTGTGCCGTCTTTGAAATGCCTCTCCACCCTTTTTCGATCAGCATCAAGTGGTATTTAGATTAATAAAAGAAAGAGTTTCCTTTATATAAACAACTCTCTCATACCTTCTACTCAACTGAATCGTAAAGATTCAAAGATGGCTGATTTCCAAGGCTACATGATACTTTTCTTTATATGGTTAGTATCTGTGATTTTCATAAGAGCAATACTATTAAAATTTCGAGCCACTGCTAATCTTCCACCAAGCCCACCAGCTCTACCAATCATCGGACATCTCCATCTCCTTGCTCCAATACCTCATCAAGCTCTTCACAAGCTTTCAACCTGCTATGGGCCATTAATTCACATATTCCTTGGCTCTGTCCCTTGTGTTGTTGTTTCCTCCCCAGAGGTGGCAAAGGAATTCCTCAAAAACCATGAAACTTCTTTCAATGATCGTCCAAAAATGGCTGCCGTAGATTACCTCACATATGGCTCTGCTGATTTCTCCTTCGCCCCTTATGGACCTTACTGGAAGTTCATGAAGAAACTTTGCATGACTGAACTTCTTGGAGGTCGAATACTAGACCAGTTCCTTCCAGTCAGGCATGAAGAGATAACACAGCTTTTACAGTTCATGCTAAAGAAAGCTAATGCAGGTGATTCAGTTGATGTTGGAGGCCAGCTTATAAGGGTAACCAATAATGTAATATCAAGAATGACTATGAGCCAAAGGTGTTCAGATAAGGAAGACGAAGCCAATGAGGTTAGGAAGTTGGTGCAAGAGGTGGCAGAACTTACAGGAAGGTTTAATTTGTCTGACTTTATTTGGTTCTGCAAGAACTTAGATTTGCAGAGATTTGAAAGAAGGCTCAAGGAAGTTCGTGACAAGTTTGACACAATGATGCACAGGATCATAGAAGAGCATGAAAAGGTTAGAAAGACAAAGAAGGAAACAGGTGGAGAAAATTCAGTGAAAGATGTACTTGATATTTTGCTCGATATTTCAGAAGATGAGAACTCAGAAATGAAATTGACTAGAGAAAACATCAAGGCCTTCATCTTGGTAAAGTCTAATCTACATTCACGAGCAAGTTTTCAATATTTATTATCATCTCCTTAACTAACATAGATGATAATCATTGAAGTAAAATCCTTGAAGCTCATTGACAGTCCATGAGACTAACTGGATCATTCTATTTTTGTCATATTTTATAAATAATAATGTAGGTGTTGACATAATAGGTAACTCACCGGCTATCTAATTGGGTGTTGACTGTATAATTAGATTTCAGCTTATTAGTTAAAAAAAATTAACAAAAAATAAATTTTGTTATCCATTGTAAAATGCGTTTCTTGTTTTTAACACAAATTAACCCCAATTTGCAATCTCCACAATATCTATCATATCTCTCCTAGGGATTTCAGGTTTAAATGATAGCAAAAGCAACAATATGATGATTTGATGTCTCAGAAAATCATACAATAAAACTGAAAAAATTGATTTCTACAATGCACAGGATATATTTGCTGCTGGGACCGACACATCTGCCATTACTACAGAATGGGCACTAGCAGAGCTAATAAATCACCCAGATATTATGAAGAAAGCAAGAGAAGAGATTGATTCCGTGGTAGGAAAGAGCAGATTAGTAGAAGAATCAGATATTCCTAACCTCCCCTACCTTCAATCTATAGTAAAGGAAACACTAAGGATTCACCCAACTGGCCCGTTAATTGTGAGAGAGTCAACTGAAAATTGTACGATAAATGGATACGAAATTCCTGCAAGGACTCGACTGTTTGTTAATGTGTGGGCTCTTGGAAGGGATCCAAACCACTGGGAAAATCCACTTGAATTCTGCCCAGAAAGGTTTTTCAATGCAGAAGCAAATGGAAAGAGTCAGCTGGATGTTAGGGGGCAGCATTTCCATCTGTTGCCATTTGGAAGTGGAAGAAGAGGGTGCCCTGGAACCTCACTAGCACTACAAATGGTACAAGCAACCCTTGCTGCTATGATTCATTGCTTTGAATGGAAGGTTAATGCAGGTAATGGTACTGTTGACATGGAAGAAGGACCTGGCATAACCCTTCCAAGGGCTAATCCCTTAATTTGTGTCCCAGTGGCTCGGCTAAACCCATTCCCATCATTCTGACAGATCACAAGGAGTTAAAAACACAAAGCACGAGTAAGACATCACAATACAAAGCTAGTATAGTTAACTACTACTAAGCTGGAAAATGCTACATCACATTAATTCTCTTTCGAAGAAGGGTCTGAGGGTTGAATAATGCAAAAACTGAATCCAACACAATTAGCACTACAACTTGTACTACATTTTATTTCTTAAAACCTTGTTTGATAAAAATGAATTCCACAAAATTTCACAGAATTCATTTGGAATTTCATATTTTCAAGTTTACCATGAAAGAAAATATTCATTTCACTAGCACAAATTCATTTTTATTGAATTAGACATAACTAAACCAAATTCTATCATTTATAAATAAATTCTTTACTTCAATTCCATTTACATCAAAGAGGGGAAAAACCCAATTCCTAGTTTCCTTATTTGCATTTAATCATCATTAGAATTTTGTATTCACAATGCATTTATCTTATACAGAACAAACAACCAATAGGCAATTTAGATACCGCTATTTGGAATTGCAAAAAGCACAAAACAAAACAACGTTTTTAAGAGTGAAAAATGTGCTCAGAACAAAACCATTCGAAAATAGATACAGACTAGAACATGAATATAATTAGGAGATTAAAAAAAAAAAGGAACCTGTAAAAGAATCGCCAATCTGTAAATTCACATCTGCGAGCATTTGGAGGAAAATATCGGCCACTAGCTACAAGAAGAATTCTGGCATTGATTTTAGCTTTTAGGACTTGCAAACTTGCAGCTGTGTTTTGGGTTGCTGGAGTTGTAGGAGCACAATGTTCCAGTGAAGGTGACGAAGAAGAAAATGTTGTCTCCCTTTGCATACTCTAATAATATAAATTAGGAATTTTAATCCTCTACTAATATTTTTTTTTAAATAAAGTTTTTAAAATTTAAATATAAGTAATTTTCCTCTCCTCATGAGAGGTGTTGATGTCCTTTCCCTGTGAGAGGGGTTGTTTTTCAGTTTTTGTGGTTTGTTATAGTTTTTCAAACGTTGAATAATTACATATTATATTAAAAAAATTATATTTTTAAAATTATATTAAAAAATATTTATATTTTAATTCAATTTCACTGTAATAATCTTTCCGTCTATTTTTTTATTCAAATTTTAAAAAATTAAATTTTAATTAAAATATTTATTTTTATACTCAAAATATTTATTTCCCTCCTTTTCTTATAACCAAGCCAAACCAAACCCTAAAATTTAAGAAAATTTTCACAATGGAAATTTTTTACATCCACTATAAAAATGGACGACAGATGAGGCTGCACCATCCAAAAAAGAAAAAGAAGCTGGAGCAGATACTTGAGTGAGCTTGAGTTCATTTCTAATGTTTAGAGTAACTAAAATTAAATTTTCAATTTCTAGAAAAAGAAAGCAAAACTAACAAAGAACTCCAAAGAAACCAAAGCAACCAAAATCAGCAGCTAGAACACTGTAATTGAGAGATACAAATAAAGCAACCAATAACAAAATGAGTGCTTATAGATCTTTGATTGCTGTGGAACAAAATGGAGTAGAAAAGACAACCGATTTTGATTATAAGCTTACAAATTCAAAATTTCACCCAAAACGAACTATTTAGCTTAGTCAAGTGGTATAATTGAACCAAACGAAAAAAGTAAAAAGCGCAGAATTCTATATGATATTTTCCAATTCACAGGTCGCTCATGACTCGACTGAGCCCCAAATGCACAATTTCATCCGATTTACTTCATCTCCAATGGAAATCAAAATCAATTTGGTTCCTCTATTATCTCGTTTTTTAACGTTTTCATAGGAAACAAATAGAGGCACTAAGAAGCAGTAAAGAAATTGTTGAATCGCATGACCCTAATTGAGAGAGATTGATGTAGAGAAAACAACTAACCGATAAGAACATATCGTTTTCTAATCTGAGTATCAAGTGAGAGAAGAGGAAGTTGATGATACGGCAAAAAGCAAATCTAAGAGGGAAGTGATCGATCAAGAGGCCACTAAAAGCGATAGTGAAGAAAGATTTGACAAACAATAGAGAAGAGAAGATGAAAGGCCAAGAGATGGAGAAATTGGGGGGTATAACCACAAAACTTTAAAACTAATAGAAATTAAAAGGGAATTATATTAATAATAATGACAAAACCCCATTTTACAGTATTGTGCCTGTTTATAAACAAGATAAAATTCCAGATTTTATTAGTTTTTAGAACTTGGATTATTTTGGACTGATTGCATTAAAAAAAACTTAATTATTACTCGTCTTGTGATGTTTTGTTGTCTCTTAGGGTTTTTGATTCTGTTTTAAATGATGCTTGTAGAGCAACGCATAAATTTACTAAAATTTTGATAGATTTGATGAGAAAAACTGAGTGGGATTTGGATTTGGCTGCAAATTCAGTTCATGCAGAGTGGTTTGGTTGAGTTTGGTGGCGGTGATGAAAATTTGAGTGTGATAGAGAGTAATAATATTTGAGTGAAAATTAGAATGAAAATAAGGGGTATTATAATTTTTTTTTTATTAATTTAATATATTTTTAAAAAAAATCTTAAATTTTAATGAAATTAAAATATATGAACTTTTTAATATGCTATTAATATAATATAACAAAACACATATATTCGTAATAATTATCCTACAATTTTCCTATTGTAAACATGGACACAATTTTCTCAAATTTTCCTACTGGATGAAGAGGAAGAGGAGTTGATTTTGAATAGAGACAAGGGCTAAATACAAGAAATCAAGCATGATCTTTGTTTGGTGGGAAAGTTACTGTCAGATCGGTCTATTCATTTTCCTGCATTAAAGGATAGAATTGCTTATCTATGGAGACCGGGACGTGAAGTCACAATCTCATAACCATGGCCGCATATCTACATATTTCAGTTTTACCATAGTCTGGATTTAAATAGGGTTTTGGAGGGCGAACCATAGAGTTTTGAGAATCATTTATTGGTTCTTCACAGGCTTAAAGAAGGTGAGTTTCCAACAACAGTTGAACTCAAATACACCTCTCTGTGGATTCAAGTACATAATTTGCCAGTTGGTTATATGTCTGAAGCCATTGGTAAGCAGCTGGGGCAGTAAATTGGGGAGTTTATCGAATATGATGTTCAAAATAATAGCCATTTATGGAGGTTATATATGCGGATTATGATTCATGTTGATGTCAACAAACCCACTAAAACGGTGTAAAAAGATCATGAAACCTATGGGTGATTGAAGTGTGATTAATTTTAAAAATGAAAGGCTGCCTATTTTTTACTTTATTTGTGGAATCCTGGAAGATTATGTGTTAAACTCTTTGATAATCCCATGTTAGCTTAGAACCCGTCCAAAGGAGCCTGGTTACGTTCTCAACCTCGTCGGAGTAGACAATCGGAAGGGGATCGTTGGCTGAAAGATGGCAGTGTGGATATTGGCGCAATTAGTGGGCATGATTCTCTAATTGGTAACTTGTCCCAGTTAGTGGCAGAATGTACAAAATTTCCTCCAAAGCAGTTAATTTTGAATCTGCCTTCCTTAATGGGGTAAAAGACTTAAGTGGGAAGAGTAGTAATAATTTGAATTGCGCGAGATTACCTATTGGGCTTGTGGGTCATGGGCTTGCGGGGCAAAGGCTTACTAATAATTCTGATGATAAATGGGTGGGCTGCTACTTGTCGAGGATCGTAAAAGATAGAAGACTATTAATAGTCAAAGCCTAGAAGCTGAAAAAATGGATATTGTTGAAGGTGTTCATATGGATGATATGCTTCCTTTCTCTTCTACTAACACTGGTACTTCTCAACAGTCGGCAAGCACGGGTCTCCAGGCCTGTCGGGAGCCATGATTTGTCCAAGTTAGAACTGTTGTGGGCTAGGCAATCCATAATCAATTCTAACACTATATGAGCTGGTTAGCTCTAAACTGTGTCTACATTGGTGTTTTTGATGGTAACTTTGGTTAGTGCCTCTAAAATTGAGGAGATTAGATGTAAACTTGGTTTTGATAGTTGTTTTGCAGTTGATGTGAATGCTACGATTTAGCAGTGCTTTGGAAAGCAAAAGATATGTGCATAGTTAGTAGTTACTCTTAGAATTATATCGATTTAATAATCAGTGATCCTATTAAAGGAAATTGGAGATTCACAAGTTTTTATGGGTTTCCAGAAATGAGTAAATATCGTGATTCTTGGAACCTGTTGAGAGAAATTGCAGGTCTTTCATCTCTTCCCTGGGTTTGTATGGGTGACTATAATGACTTGTTGTCTATAGACGACAAACGGGGTGAGGCTGAGCATCCTTCATGGTTTTCGGACTGCAATTTCTGATTGTAATCTCATGGATTTGGAATTAACAGTGTACCCTTTTCACTATGAGAGAGGGAGAGGTTCAGATAGGTGGGTTAAAGAAAGGCTTAATAGAGCTCTAGTCACTACTGCTTGGGTGTCCCTTTTCCCTGAGGCAAGTTTGTTGAATCTTAATGTTGGTGTTTCTAATCATTCACCTTTACTTCTTGTAACTGATAAGCGAGCTGATGTGAGAAGGCATAGGAAATTCAGGTTTGAGAATTGATGGTTTAGGGAGAGTGTTATTATAAATGTGGTAAGGACAGACTAGTGTTTAACTGGGGCAGTTCACTCGTTAAAGAAGATCGAGTCATGCATATGTAATACCCTAGCAAGTCATAACATAAATACATGAATAAATTCTCAGTATATGGTCCATTAGTCTTGAATTGATGGGAAATAATTTAGAAACACAGTTAGAAAGCAAATTTGAAACTTTTCCGGAAAATGGCGGTGTTGGGACACTGCAGAGAAATTAGCAGTCCGATCAATAGAAGAATTTTTTAAGTTGGCTTAGGGGTAAACTATAACCATAATTTATATGTAATTTTGGTAAAAAGAAGAAGTAAAAATCATTTAGGAACACTGAAAAGTAAAGAATGACATTTTGGTAAATAAAGGGTAATTCAAGGTGAATTGTGGAAATGAGTCAGTCAGAGTTACAGAATAACTCCATAACTATTTTTATAATTAAGTATAAATTAAAATA
>CANXYC011332797.1:0-12936 GCA_948193065.1 Aleurites moluccanus
TATATATATTATATATATGCCATATTTATTGTTAAATGGAGGTACAGTTATATGATATTAGTTCAGGGCTATTTTCGATGGTATAGCGGGTAAATCCATCGACTGTGTGCACACTGAGTTATGTCACCCTTGCTAGAGAGGGACGATGTATTCTCTAGTCGTAAGGAATATATCCTTATGTATGTCATTTATTTATGGTACCCTTGGTAGGGAGGGACGTTGTATTCCCTAGTGTTATGCACTTTATGATAGTGCTGAGTATAAAATTTCAAAGTGACCCAAAACCTGTGATATCATATATGTGCTACCTGTTACTATTTACATGGTTAATATATATATTGATATTATTACAGTTAATATTATTATTATTCATATGCTATAGTTTATTTATATAAATATATATATATTATAATGGTACAAATATTTATCATAATGCATTTACTGCATTCTTATGCTTATGAACTCACTGAGTATTTTTATACTCATTCCTTTAGTGTTTGTTGTTTTTAGGTCTTCGGTGAGGCCCGTATTCCATTGGCAACATTTTCTTCTGCCTTGGAGGTATATTGCATGTATAATTCAAACCTTAAAGTAATGTAATAGAAAATACATAGAATAGTTCTATGGTACTGTATATAGACTTTGGCATGTAGATAATGATAAGTTTGCATATATATATATATATATAATGTTGATTATAATTGATATTTAATTTATTTTATATGATTGAGATGTATGTTATATATATTGATTTTGAGTTATTGATGGAGATCCAGAGGGATCTGTAGTTGAGATTGATTGTGGGGAATGATATTTGAAGTGTTGTTTGCTGTGTCTGATTTCTAGGCATAGTCTTATTTTAGAGGAAATGCTGTCGAATTTTTCTCAGCATTTTTATAATTATTTGAGTTTTATTTGTTTGTTGCATGCCATATAGATAGTCTATTGGGTTCTACGTGGTACTGGTCGCTTATGCATCACCCGTACCCTAGGACCGTCACGACTTCCGAGATAGGTCGTGATAGTTATAGCGTGACATGTCTTGAGTGGGAGCTACACCATAACATACAAATCATATTGTATATGCTATTTTTACGACCATTGAAGGAGTGGACGAATGGATCCCTGCTTCGTCACTATGTGAGCCTTTTGGATTTGTAAAAATCCATATGTTATACCCTTTGTAACTTAAGCACTATGTCATGAAGTGGATACTTGATGTTTGCTACTTTAGCATATTATATAAGGGCGATGAATCATACCGTCTATAGAAGCATGTCTAGAAAAGCGGTCAAGTCTATATGAATTGACATGAGCGACTGAGGAAACATTGACTGGTATTACACCTATGATATCTGACTCATAGCCCAGACAATTATATCAAAAATACGTTTGATGTAATTATGAGTACAAATGCATAATTGTGAGATCAAAATATATCCATTACCATATTTATACTTGAGGGATAAAAAATTTTTGATTTGGTGTAAGCATGCAGTTTGGGGTGTAAGACGAGTTATGGAATTGCAGTGTTATGTTAGTTCAGTGGTGACTTAATATATCACTTCTCAAATTTATCTTTCTCGTCAGGTCGCACACTTCATTTCCTGTATGAGTAGAGATGTAGATGAGAGATTTTGTTAATGGGTTTATATAAGATTACCCTAATGTGTCTGAGTGGGAGATGTTAACCATAGGCCCTCAGCACCCATATTATGGTAGATTAGTTCCTATTCAACTAGGAATATGATAAAAAAGGAAACCTAATAGGTTTCTACTAGGATTATGATATTCTCCTATCTACTATATATAATGGACAAAGAGAAAATTAAAAATAACATCGTACTCATAATTTTCTCTTTGTATAAAATATTGTCTCTTCCTATGTTAGTTCTCCATAGGGTAACCACCCATTACCCTAGGATTTCAAGCGTGAAATTACTGTGGGTGACTTTAGTAGCCACTCATGTTGACGAGAATGACGTTTGTGTAGAGTGTTCTTCCTGTGATATTTATTCATGATTAAGGTCTGCGTAAAAATAATTATAGGCTCGTAATATCAAGCCGAGATAATATTATATTAGATTTTTAAGAGGTATTTTGTTACCCCTCTTATTATTATTATTATTTTACAACAGTTGACACCACAAAGAGAAAAGTCATAGCAAATGATGAGGCATAGATGCAGTGGAGCCAAAACATTATTAGGTGCACCAAAAGACGAAGGTAGGATGGTGGCAACAACAACAGTTGCGTTATTGGTTCAACAATGATGTTGGTAGGAGATTCAATACTATTCTTATGATTATTAAGGAATATATATAAAAATAAAATAAAAGGAATAATTAGCATTAGGGATTATTAAATTTTTATTATTTTTTTATTATAATTACTAATCAAAAATAATTATCAATTAATCATTATACTTTAAAAATTAAATCACTAGAGAATATCCTATTAAATTTTTTATCGGATTAAAATACGTGATAACCATATTAATATAATATACTAAATCGGATAACGCTACTTATGGGATATAACAGGGACATTGCACTTACGGATTTTCACACCCTCTAATCTGTGGCTTTTAAAACAAGTTATTTTTTATAATATGCAGGAAACCAGGCTTGAAAGAGAGGAAGAGGATTGTGTCATATTGACTATGAGTAGGAAGACTTAAAAATTGTGTTTTTTTTAGCAAGCTAGCTATTTTTTTTTTTACTGTGTCAGAAGCTAGTATTATTCTAGCCTTGCGCTTAGGTCGAAGTAGGCGGAAGTTTTGTTCCAAAATTAATAATCATATGTATGGTTTAAAACGATCCAATTTTAAAATCAGTAAAAAAATTAAAAATTAAATTAAAATTAAATCGAAATTAAATTAAAAAAATTATTAAATTAATATTATAATTAAAATTTAATGCATAGGTGATTAAATTATTGAGATTGAATCATATTTTTCATAATTTTAATCAATAATATTAGAATTTAATATTATAAAATTATTAGTTGAAATTCAATTAAAACATAATTAATTAATAAAAATATAAAATTAAATTAATATTATATAATATTTTATAAATAAATATTGAATATTATATAAAATATTCGATTTAAAAAAATTAATTTTAAATATAATCATATATAGATTTGGATAATAGATTGATGCAGGGGTCCGCCATTTTCAGTTGATTAGAGCCAACCACTTCTTACTTTTTAACAAATCCATAGAAGTCTCTATCCAATAATAGGTGCTAACAAGAATTGTGATCTTTCAACGTAGGATAAATATATATATATATATATATATATATATATATATATATATATATATATTTGTTTGCCTTTTTTGAAACATCTCATACATATAATAAAAGAGTTTAATTTAAAAAAAAATCATTTTAATATTCTTTATTATTTGTATAATTAACATATGATTTTATAAAATAAATCATATCTTCTTATAAAATTAAAAATTTTCACATGTTAATGCAAAATTAGGAATTTAATTTTATAGAAAAAATAATATATTTCTCATTTTTTTAATATAAAAATAAGTACACATGTAATGCATGTGCTACCCTCGCTAATTATTAATAAAAGGGTGAATTACTATTTTTTTTTTTTACCCCTAAGGTTTCAAAGACATTCCCTTGATTAATTAATACTATATATTTTTGTTTTACGGTTATATCAATGGAGATAACCCAACTAATTAAATTGTGCTTTTTATTAAAGTAAGCAACATTTAATTAATGCCAATTGGTTAGGAAAAAATAGATTATGTAAATGATGCAACACCCGGAAACAAATGAACTTGCATTTTTTTGATCAATCTCTTATTAAACTACCAAAAACCAAGGTTGATTGATTAGTTTATCTGTTGTTTCAGGAAGTATATTAAGCTTTCTATTGGAAGTTCATAATCACAGTAGCAAAGTGATGATTTGTAGGATTTTGTTACATATAATATCAAGAGAAGAGAAAAATACAAACATAATTTATACGTACATCATTAGACATTAGTAATACAGAGGAAAATGTTGGTTTTCCCAGTTGTGCATACATCTTCATTTTCCACTCTCACATACAACAAACTGCCTTCCCATACATAACATTTTATACAATTAAACAAGCTGAAGCACCTAAAGTCTACATCTAAATCAAATAAGAAATAAAACTTTATATAAAATGTTGTAAACCGCCTGTCAGTAAGTCAGCTTAAGCAGCTGACAACTTGTGATAATCAGAACTTCCCATAACAATTAACGAAGCCAACTGTCACCATTATGCCTCTCTAGAGAAATGTCCCTTTGGATTCTCACAGATCCATCGACTGATTCATCTTCCCTTGCATAACCATTTGATAACACATCCGCTCGCTTTCTCTTTGACTTACTCTTCCATTCTTCAACCTTGTCATCAGCAAAAGATAAGAATGTTTGAAGACGTCTAGAATGAGAGCTCCTCTGGATAGAAGGATCTGAATCTTCAGGAACGTATCGGCTAAACTGGCGTAATGTCTTGCAGAAGTAAATACAGAGAGCAAGAAAACTTGCAATCCCACAAATGAGGAAAAGACCCCAGAAGCTTTGTAACTGAAGCTGTTCTGAACCAGACTCAGAGCTTGAGGAACTGCAGGCTTTTCTTCTGAGCCACTTATCATGAATCTTTTGAAGATCGCCATTCTCAGATAAAGTGAGAATGGCAGTTGACATATCAATGGCTAGAGGAGAATCTCTTGGAAATGCCTAAAGAATGCACCATAATAAAAGTCAAACAGCCTAGCAAAACATCTTACACCAAAAAATAAAAAAAATAAAATATATATATAGAGAGAGAGAGAGAGAGAACAAATGAAGTTATGTTATTTGATGACTTGAGGACCATCAAAATTTAGGGAAGAATTACATGTTGCAAAATAAGAATAACAACACCCAAAGTAACAATAACAATAACAATAACGATAGAATAGGACAATTATTATCATTATTATTTTATAGCCAACCATTTAAGTGAAATTTAGCAGTCCATTATTAGCATCCCTGTCTAACCTGTGACATTGGTCAAGTTCAACCTCAACATTATATTTGATTACATTATGTTAGCCTACTCCCTTCCCTTCAAGAGCATAGAGTTGACAATTTATTGTAGCTTGTTTAAATGCTTTGCTTGCTGGCAAGCAGAAGCAATACTATGGAATGACCTTTAATTTTGCAGTTTATTCTTTTAGGATTAAATTAAAATATTTCCTAAGCTCCGTTAATTTAACTCAAAGAAGCCATATCCCAGTTACATGGAATTTGATAGACATTTTCTTAGTCAATTTAATTCATTTTTCCTTTTTCCAAGGCATGGACCTTCACTAAGGTTCACTGCAAGTCCACACAACATCTTATGAGTTCTGTAATAATTGTCAACATAAAAAAAATAAAAAAAAAAAATTTAGGCCACCCTTGTATAGTTTTAAAAGAATTCTTTGATTTTGAACTAATACTAACAAATTAACTTGATTTAGTAAGGAATATAGAAATAAAGACTCAAAACTAGTTAATTAATTCCAACGAGAGATACTCACAAATCCCCATCCACTTTTGGTGAACTCTTGGCCTCTGATTGAGAACTTACAATGCTCTGACAGGAAGAGGTCAACGTATGGTTGTTCATCAACCACAGCAGCCACAGTTCCATTTTCAAGGGCACTGGCATATTCTTCAGGTGAGCCAAGAGCAACAAGTCTAGTTTTAGCTATGCCGAGTTCCTCATTCAGATAATTTTCAGCAAAGGACCCTACTTGGAATCCAATATGGTCAGGGCTAGTTATCAAGGTATCAATTCCTTTAATGGGTGAAGATAACTGTTGGACAGTCAAGATTGATGTCAGGCTTGCAGTATAACTTGAGTTGATTATCAAAACTACAAAAAGCCAGATGATTAGCACCAAACGACCGAGTGTGCTCACTGTATTTTCTCCTGAAATTCAAAGAAATCCAGAGTTAATATTGATGGATAGGGTGATGATATGGACTTTTGAAATGGGAAAAAAAAACACTTACGATGAGCAAAAAACATAGTAGAGAAGCTAAACCTGCAAGGAAAAGGAAAAAGAAGATAGAGAGACACAAATCAAATAGAAATCCAGGAGAATGCACATGTCAAAAAGAAAGGAACAGAAAAATATACATGATTTTAACTAAATGTATTCTGAATTTAAACATTTAATATCTTGTAAGAATGGTGAAATGAAAATTAATCTGTTATTCTGTTTAGGAGAGCACTTTTGGCAAATTGCTTCGGAAGGTTTATGGTGGATAGCCCAATTCTGAATATTGGATCATTGCTAAATATGGATTGGTCATAATGGATGGATCATAATGAGGGAGAGGAAAGGCATGGAAATTTGTTAGAAAGGAATGGAAATTTTGATTTCCTTTGTGTCTTTTGATGCAAAAACAGTAATAATAAATGTATTCCATTTCATTTTGGTACGACAATTATGTAGCACTTCCTCCTTTAAAATAACAGTTAAACTTACCCTTTTTCCCCTATATAGAGAAAAGGATGCCTAGGTGATTCTTGTTTGCAATATATTCGAAAAGGTAATAAAACAAGCATCTTTTCTGAGGAATGCACATGATTGGGAAGTTAGACTTCCTCGAACCTTATTTTCCTAGAATTCTTTTGTAGGATTAGATGTGATGCAGTCAACAAAAAGATAAAGCATTTATACATTCTGATCTGATTCTAAAAGTTGGGGGTATTTGCACAATTGTAGATTTACAGTAAATATACAAAAGCGAGACTCTTATTTAGAGTTTAATATCATTTAGAGTTTAAATATCATTCTAGTCTTTCACAGGTAATATGTTCAATTATTCCCAGTCAGTAGTAGATTAATTTTTCTTTTTAACAGTCCAAATCCTAGTAGGTCTAAAAATTATATATATGCTTATGTTTCATGTTTTCTTTGGATGAAGGAATATCAACTGTACATATTTTTGACTGCATATGCGATTAGAGTTGTGAAGCCTAGGTGTGATGTCCACAAAATTTTTGCAAAAACTATAACCTAGTGACATCTCCACCAAAAAGGCGTGTAATGATTCTAACAAGAATTTGCAAATTATTTAATAAACAGTGTAACACCTTTTATGTACACTTTCAAAGAAAACCCAGAAAAAGCCAATGTGGTCTTGTGAACCTGCTTTTAGCCTTTGAAATTAAAAACACAACTGTGTGATATGGCTTCATAGTGGTGTTCTAAACTACATACAATTTCCTTGTCTTGTACTATGATTTGCAAGGAACCCAGATACAAATCCTTTTCTAGTTCATTTTAATAAGCTAGTAGCTTTTCACTTGTATGATAATTTCAATGGTTTTTATGATTTAACAAAAGATGAACTAAGATAAACTATGAAGTGGCAGATTGCCAATATATCCTCTGGTCATGTATCAACTGATTTATGTACAAAAACACGTGTAATGCATCGAAATACTCACCAGAGAATTGTGACAAATTGCTTCTTAGGTGGTCCCCGGAACTCGTCATTCATTCTATGCTCAAGGATCCATACAACAGCTCCAACTACAAGGAAGAAAACTGCTATAACAGCCCACATCAATGGAGTAAATGGCCGCAAGAATGCCCAAGCATTTGAATTCAATTTCTTGACTGGAGCCACAACAACTAGACCTGACTCTATGTATGGCTGGGTGAAATCCACAACCTTTGTTCGGTTTGTGACAATTGCAACATCTCCAATGATAGCATCAAAGACCTGCAGGAGTAAATTTATAAGATCAGTAGAAGCAATACCCATTTCCCCTCCTATTTTGGTATGAAAATATGTTGATATTCTTTTTCTTTTTCAGGGTTTATTTACTCACACCTAATGTGATCTGATTTACGAGCTCAAAGTAGCTTGGATTCTTATGGCCATCTCCAAAAGGAATGAACTTGTAGGGAACTGCATAAGGAAGCAGTTTTATGGCAGCAAGGAATACATCTATGCAATATCCTTGGAATGCAACAGTGCCATTAACTGTTGAGACAAAATCCCGATAACTAACCCGATTTGGAACTCCAATTTTTAATAGCCTTCCATTGTCTGGAAAAACCCATCCACGAGGTTTGGCTGTTACTCCTCCAGGCCACATAACACTAGACAAATGTTGGTTGGAACTAGAACGGTTAGCTGGTTTTCCATAAAGTGTCTCTGGTGGCACAACAGATAGCCCAGAGTAGTTAGACCAGTATCCAATCTGCTGAAACCCAGTTTCAATCACATTAATGATATCATAAGAAGGATATAAAAGAGACCTGTCTGGATTAAATTGAATAGGTCCTGTCAGACCTGTCATATTTGTTCTCAATATGTTTTTAAGCAACTGATTTCCTCCATCAAAAATGCTTAATGCGTTGAGATTCAGAGTCCCACCTCCTAAATCAATTAGTTTTGAATCATTGGAGAATGAAATGTTGTTGCCTTGATCTAAAAACAATTTCACAGCATGAGCAATCATCCAAACAGTATCATAGGCATATAGACCATAAGGGTTCAACCCTATAGAACCATTGCTCAATTTGTTCCACCGTGACTCAAAATCACTTTTTCTTTTTGAATCTGGTATGTGCGGGCGAAGTGTGAGAACTCCCAGAATAGAATTGGCAGTCTTGAAAGGTAGTGGTGAATTAGAATCTAGAACAGTGGACAGCCATGTGGTAGCTATCCAAACAAACCCAGTCTTCATCATCCCAAGACTCTTGGCCACATCAAAAACCAAGAGGCCTGTTCTGGAGAAAGTGTGTAAAACAATTACTCGAGATTCCATCCTCAAAATCTTAACTAATTCATTTTGAACATCACTTCGGTTTGCAAGTGGATCTGGGGGAAGTGCTGCTTTGTAGGAAACTTTGCAACGTCTCTCCGCAAGTTCATCACCTAATGTAGTTATGCCATTTCTGCTCTGATCATCATCACTGTAAACTGCAATAACCTCGGCCCAACCATAATAACTAACCATTTCTGCAATGGCAGTCATCTGGAACAGATCATTGGGAGCTGTTTGAATGAAGTAAGGATACTGGAGTGGTGACAAGCTAGGGTCTAAAGCTGTAAATGACAATAGTGGAACATGAAGCTCGTTTGCAAGATGTGAGAGTACATGAGCCATTACAGCACTTTGTGGACCAATAATAGCGACAGTATCAGTCTCCATAAACCGCAATGCTGCGATTAATAAAGAAATATTATTCCCTAAATTAAAAATTAGAGTGTCACGTCCAAATAAAAATACAACAAAGATTGAAAAAAAGCAGAGAAAGAAAGTATACCACCGATGATGCCCAGAAATCCACTGAAGTTAGAATCATGCATGGTTATAGACAACTTCCTTCCTCCAAGAATGCTAGGATCAGAATTAATATCATCCTCAGCAGCCTTCATGGCAATTCTTGAAACTTTCCCGTTAATAGTGCTAAATGTGAAAATAGCTCCAACATTCACAATACCGGAGCTTGCAGTCCCTTGTGCAAATTGAGTGATGCAGACAAGGAAGAAGTACACAAACCAAACTAGATTCATGATATTTTGTAATTGATGATTTTTAACACCTAACTGCCGAAATGAAACAAAACAGAAAACACACGAACCATAAAATGAAGATAATTAAGTAGAACATTTAACTAATCAATATGAATAAGAGTTATAAGCAACTTTAAACTATAATATATAATAGCATCTTTAGATAAGAAGATATTGCAAAGACTACGACAAGAATAAACCCAGAATATATAATACAAAAGCACAGACAAAAAAGAACAACAATAAAAGGCAGCTCGTCCTTTGACCATGACAGGGAGGATAACCTTAAAAGAATTGAAGTTTAAGCACAAAAAGAACCAATTAGTAAAGTATTTTATCACACTAACAGTTGAAAATTGGTCTTACAAAACTGAATTCTGAATAAACAATGAAATACCCATCACAAACAAGCAAGCAGAAGTAAATAATTTCAGGGTTTCAAGAGGAATAAACAATCACCTCAAACACGAAGGGAGAATATTATTATTGGGGTTAGTGGCAACACAAAGCCACCCATCCTACCACTACAAAAAGAACAAAGTTGATTAGTACAAGAACATACACTAGTTAAATATATAGCTAAGAAAAAAGAAAAAAAAAATCACAATTACAAAAAGAAAAGGTTAGTGGGAAATTACTTTCCATTTTTATAAGAAAATGGAATTAGAAAACTTGAAGAAAGAGAAAGGGAACAACTTGGTGAGTTGGGTTTCCAACAAAGACATGAAATCACTTCTATTCTTTCTTTGTAGAATTAGATGGCAACTAACTCTTCATCAGCAATAGTATAGTAGTGGGTGTAATGGTTTCTGTGGAGATAATGGAAGAGAACATAATGACAGAATATAAACAAAATGAAAAACCCAACACCAGCCTTTGACTTCCAAAACCAAAATTCGCTTTTTGTTTTGTGTTTTTCTTTTTTTTTTTTTTTTTTTTTTTTTTGTAGGAGGAATAAATAACAGGGAAAGACTTGGGTAGAAATTATGCCTATGTTTATTTTGTTGGGAACGGTGAGAAAAGAAAAAAAAAAGAAAATAAATATTATTTTTATTATTTAGTTAGCTAAAAAGAAAGGAAAAAAAATAAATGAAAGAAAATTATATTTTTTTATTTAAATTTTAGGAAAATAAAAAAAAATTCATTTAAGAAAAATAGAAATAAATTTAAAATTAGAAAGGATAAAAAATAAAAATTATAAAAATATATTTTTTTATTATTTATTACTCTTCTTTTAAAAAGTTAAAATAATAAATTTATCTTCAGAAATTTAAATAAAATTAAATTAAAATTAAAATTAAAATTTTTTTCTTCTATTTTATCTTTATTTCTTTCATTTAATTTTCTTTCATTTTTTTCTGCGTAATTCGTTTGCTAAACATAATCTAAATTTAATAGAAAAATTATAAAAAGGATATTAATATCTTTATATTTAAAAAATATATATATATAATAAAATTTAAAAATATTAATTAATAATTAATTTAATATATAAAAAGATAATTATACGTAAACTAATTAAAAAAAATTTATACAAAACTTATGGTGCTTTGACGATGATGTCAGCCAAATTATATATTTATCCTTCTATGCTGTTTCGAAACATCAAAATGATGTATCATAAACACAACTTATAAAAAGTTGTGATAAGATTTATGATTTGACATCATAGTATTTTGTTATAATAAATTATTATTTTTATTATGAAATTTTATTTAATTAATTAATACCAATAAAAAATAGTCACTCTTTTTATTTTTACTATTGAAAAAAACCTCATATTTAAATTTTTTATATCAGCCATTACTTTTTTTATTTTTAATAAATTTTTAAAAAACAAACAAGAAAAAGAAAAATTTTATATAAATATATAAATAAATGTACATGTCCATTTATTTATCTTACTACTCATAAGTTTTATATTTAAAATTAATTTTATTACACTATTTATATTATAATTTATAGTGGGTTTATGTAATACCCTAAAAATATACATAATAAATTTCTGTAAAATAAGTTATCAGTACGTAGACTAAAATTATCAAAATAGTTAAGGATAATTTTAGAAACTCAGTTAGAGTGGAAATGAGAAAAATTTTCAGAAATCGTCGATATCGATATCGCTACCGTAAAATAGCAGTACAGTAACACCTCAGCCTAATTTGAACTTAACCTTTATAGAGATTTTCGGGAAGAGATTTTTGATTTCTTTATATTGTGTTATTAATATGTATTTATGCATGAAATTGATAATTATGCATGTTATTTGAATTAGTTTTAGGCATAGGAGTAGTCCAGAGGCTGTTAGGACTTAATCGGAAAATTTTGAGTTTTTGGTGAACTGAGGGCAAAATGGTCATTTTTCGCTCGTAGGAATTTTATGGATTTAATATCATATTTAAAAGGAGAAAATAATTTAAAGACTTAAAAATGACCTTATTTATTTAAGCAGTAGTTTAAGAAATAAACCCGGTTGAAAAATTGTTATTGGCACGTTGCGCGATTTCGGTGTTTGGGTTGCACTAAGGGTATTTTGATCATTTTCTTTATAATATGGAGTTATTGAGTGTTTGCAACCTTATGGTATTAATTTAGGCTTGATTAAATCTGACCGTTGGATCAAATGATGAAAAATTATATGGTTAGATGAGTAAGTTGCAAAGTTGCTATCCTAAACTCAATGTATGGGATTATTATTTTAGGTTTTGGATTTGGTGTGTCAAATGTATATGTAACCTATCTAAGTTGACTTTGGATGAACCAATAGGATGAAAGTAAGAAGAATGGATGGTTGGATGGCTAGGTTTCACCAAAATTACCATAGAACATAAACCATTGTATCATACTTTAGGTGAATGGATAAAAATCACCATTTGTCTTATTCCTTAAGCAAAATTTTTAGCCAAAACTCCATTAAAACTCCATGAATGGTTCGGCCACACCTTGATTTTCTATTCCTTGATATTTTCTTTCAATCTTTGATACAAATAGATATATTTCATCATCCTAAACATTAATCCAAACTTTAAATTTAAAGACAATTTCATTTAAGTCACCAAATCAACCTTTGAAGTTTGGAAGAACTTTTGGTAAGTTATGTGTTTTGAAATTCTATTAATGTAGGAATGTTTCTATAGGTGTTGTTATTATTATTTATGGTTTAAATTTCTTTTTCTCTGGTTGAAATACAAAATAGGAATTTGAAACTCTAATAGGCATACCTTATGTTTTAAGTGTGATTTTAATGATTCTATTGCTTTTAATGGTGTTTATATATTGCATATGATATGAATTTGAGGTTGAATGGAAGAAATAAACTCTAATGGTAGGAAGAGTGCATTGGCCGAATTCC
>CANXYC011333002.1:0-80706 GCA_948193065.1 Aleurites moluccanus
TATATATATATATATATATATATATATATTTCGGTTGTTTTGGTTATTTTAATTTTTTTCAAGAAAATTGAATCAAATAAAATTAATCAAAATTTCAAAAAATTAATCGAACAGAATCGAATTTCAAATCGAATTAAATAAAACAGATCAAATTAGTTACAATTATCAGATTTTTGCTCACCCTACCATGGATGAACCTATGGTCCAATACGTGGTAATTGGAAATTAAAGCTTTTAACATGATCAACGGTACTTCAAATAGTTGACGGTCATATATTTTTGTAATATATTTCAACTATCATGTTTTAGACACTTTGTTTTTTTATTGATTCAATTTTTAAGGAGAAACTTGAAGCAATAATAAGTTCACTTGAAGCTGTTCAATTGTAGACCAATCCTTCTTGGATAGGTGATATTGGGCACAAATATTGCAGAATCTTCTGTGACAATACCCAAAGTAGCATATATCGTTGATTCATGCCGATCTTCGCAAGTTTATTGGGATGCAACAAGGAAAATGGACTCTGCAGAGCTAGTCTGGGTCTCAAAATCTCAGGTATTAAGGGAATCTCAGGTGATTTTGAAGTTTCATCTTATCGTTATTTTACTAGTTTCGATTCATACTTTAGGCTGACCAGCGTAAAGGGATGGTGGAACTTATGATGGCCAGCCAGATTTTTCCGTCACGGGTTCATTTTTCAACAAGCTCAGGAGCATGAATTTCTGACTATACTCAGGTTGTCATTACAGCAACAAGTCCTTGTGATTTGCTGTACTGAATCTAAAGACATTATACAGCGTGTTGCTGCTTAATCATACCACATTCCATGCTGCGAGGTTGGTTTTTGCGGCTAAAAAGCAATGCATACAAATATCGATGGAAGCATTTGAAACCTATATTATCGTATGTTTTGGCTAGCCATGTTAAATCATGAATTTTGGCTGATGTACAGGTGAAACGCTTAATTGAGGGTACAGTCATTATTGCTTGTTCAAGATTTGCTATTACTGATATGCATTATTATTGATAGTATAACGTTTTTTGGTCCAGGTTTTGTACTTAATATGGTGTAAATGAGTTTAAAGATAAATTTAATTTATGATTTTTCAATTAACTCAAGAAGATTAATGGGTATTTCCACAGATAAATTTTTTACATTCTAATATCATAAAAAAAAAAATCACTAAGAGTCTAATTTAGTAGCAAGGAGTAAAATTTTTTAAGAAGAAATTTATAATTTAAATTTTCTCTTGTTAATTAGGCATGTGACCTAATAAAAATAGGTATTATGTCTTATGAAAATTTTTATATTAATATTAATTACTAATATCACGATTTCTAATATAATAATTTAACAATGTGAAATTCTTAAAAAAAAATCATAAAAAAAAAAAAGAAACACGACATATACGCAGGAATCACGTAGTGGGCCAAGCGAGTCAAATTGTTTGTGGCCTGAATCCAGTTTCCAGAAGATGTAAATAATTATCGCAATTTTGTAACCACCAGCTGCCTGCATTGAAAAGTCTATATATCAGGACAATCAGATATGTAAAACTCCTCTTCCTCCTCCATACCTTTCCCATTTTCAATCTCTAAATGTGTCACAGAACCCTCGATTCGCGCCACTCCATCGACTCCTGTACCTTCCAGCTCCATTCTTGGAGGCCTTTCCATTTCCAAACCCTAGACTCTGATCCTCCTAAGCCTCCATATTCTACTACTAATGTTATTCACTCCCATAACCTCACTAAGCGCCCTTGTCTTTCTGATCGGACTACTTCATTTCCCATTGATTCTATCGACATCTCTAAGCTCTCTCTTTTTGACGACGACAAGCCCATCGCTACTGCTGCTGGTCTTTTTAAGAGAGGGAGTTTTCGCTTGATTGCTCGCAAACGAAGGCGGCGAGGGTCTCGGTCAGTTTCCGGTCGGAGTTCTGATAAGAGTGGAACTCGACGGTGTTGCTCTGTTGGGGCGTCGTCTGCTAATGCGACTTGCTCGGATTTTCCTGTGGCAATGTGGACTGACTCTAGTGGTGAGCTATTTGGGAATGGGGACGCCAATTGGGTGTCGGATGTGAGCGAAACTAAGAATACAACGAGGAGGGAGAGAGAGAGGGAGAGGGATGAGAAAGAGAATTTGGGTGTTGGTGTTGGGTTTGGCCATTTTGGGAATTTTGATGCTCAAGGGAATGAGTCTGGGTACGGTAGCGAACCTGGATATAGAGGGGATGCAGAGTTTGGGTATGAGAATGAGGTTGATGAAGAGGAGGAAGATGCAAGGTTGCTGTTTTGGGGCGACCAATTCAGAGGTACTTCTTTAGCTTAGTTTATTGCTTAATGTTACTCTCCTTTTATCTATGGATGCCGAATTTGTGGGCATTGCTCTCTTAAGATGATTTACTGACTGCTACTTCATTACAAATAACTAACATTTTGATGCTTTAGCAATAACAGGCAAGTTATTGCAATGTCAGTGCTAAAAGTTGGTAACTTTTTTCATTTTGGAAGAGAGTTCATTTTACAGAACCTAACTCATTTTGAATATTCTGGTTTCGAGAAAGTTAAATGCATAAAACTCTTTTCAACTGTATATTATAGTAAGAATATTATTGCTAGACTTTCAAAATGCAGTAAATATATGTTTTTGCATTTCATTATCCTAAGTTCCTGAGATTAAAATGTCTTTACTGGAAGAAAGGAGGGAGGAAGTCCATCTTGATTTAGAAATTAGTGTAGCTTCTCGAATGCTTCCTATTGGTAATGAGTAATTATATTTAGCATCTCTTTTCTTTTTATGAATGTGAATTTTTTTTTTTTTTTTTTACCTGTTGTCGTCATTCAGAATGTTGCGAGTCTGTAGCAACAACCTGGTGGGTTTCCGTAAAGTTCTTCTACAGCAATGTGGAGGAGGATATCGATTTTTCATTTACTGTTGGGGTTTCTGCCAAGCACAGTTCAAATTTTGACATAGATAGAAATAACCTTTACAGGTTCCTAGGGCGTTGCTTTAACAAAATTTGAAGTGTCAGAAAAGATGTATCAAAAAAAAATGCACTTTCTAGGCTATGAGTTTGCATAGAAAAACTGTGCAACACTGGTAGTGGTGGGTGGCTATGACTGTTTGGTTGAGTTGGGTGGGAATGAGGACAGCTGCAGTTGCTGTAACTAATATGAACGTCAATGATGATGGACTTGGAGTATCATGCAATTTCATGAAAAAACACAAGTAATTTTTTCGTAATATTTTTCCCTCATCATCTTCTTGTTAGTCTGCATTAGTCAATATATGTAAAATGTAACTGGTGTAGATGCCTGTTCTTATCTTCTTTATTTATTTGAATGTTTGAAGGTCTGGAACCTATTTCCAATTTTCCATGCCATGGAAATGTAATTAAGTAACTGAAAAAATTGATAAGAAAAAAACAAAGACATGGCAGAATGTTGAGGTTGTGTTTACATTAAGAACGCATTTTTCTTTCCAGTTTTCACCACTATCTTCTAATCGTTTTCCATGAAAGATTTATGTACCTATTGAATATAGAAAACCTTTTCCTAGAGTTGGAAAACTAGTGCAAGTATATTTTTCAAGTAAAAAAAGTAGTTTCCTGAATCTATTTAAAATTGGAAAAATGGAAAATAAGGTTTTCTAAGACATCAGTTCTCATTTTGCAATTAATAAACAAATTTTCTAATTTGTTATAGAGATTTTTGTTGAAAATGGAAAAATTCTTCAAATTCTAAATACATCCTAGTGTCTTTGGTTTTGCAATTTTAGGTTTCTGCTCTTTGCTTCTTTTCTAAGACTTGCATCCTTGATAAGATTAAGTTCAATGGTTTAAGCATTTTCCATATTGTAATTTTGCCTTAGATTCTTACTGTTGTGTCCCTTTATCATGCCAGATATAAATTCTAAAATGGAGATGGTTGGAGGGAATTCATTCTCAGATCAAAAGGCCCATTACAGGTGTCGCCGCAAGAAGCATGATAGCAGAATGGTTGATTGTTCACTGAGATGACTAATTGCTTACAATGAGTCCATTATTCTCCCAGTTGCTTTCTTTTTTTTCGTTTACTTGAGGTTTTCTAACCCATGAAAATGCGATAAGAGGTTGGATAATGGTCCAAGTTCTATGACATTTTTATGCATGCTTACCTTTAGCTTTCACTCCCTCGTTACATCTTCAGGGATCGGATGTGCTCTTCTTTTTGATGCGGTCATTAAGGTTTCGGGATGTGCTGCACATCGAACCACATTATTATTGTTATCATTATAAGAAAATGTTTTTAAATGTAAAACTGTTACAGTTTGTTTCTCGAGTTTAGTCAGGGACAAACTTCATACATGAAGCTCATCAATACCATATATTTCTTGAATTGCTTGATGTTTGCGCTGCTGTTGCGCTGATCCTCTGTAATCGAGCAATGAACAATTGTGCTATGACTTCCTTGCGAAGTATCATAATGGAGATTATATAAATGATAAAAATGATTTGCCTTGTGGATCTGCTCCTCTGCCTTGCCATAACAATTCTTTAGTTATTGTTAAGGTGATGTTTGGAAAAATTCATCTAAAAGAATTTTATTTTATTTTATTAATATAATTGAATTGAATTTTTATATAACGATTATTTTAAAGATAATGAACTTATTTTATTTATTTTTTTAATTATTTTTATTTATTTAAAAATAACTAATAATATTAAAATATTAAGATATTGGGATATAAAATTTAATAAGGATTAATTATAATTTCTTTCATGTAAAATAATTAAATATACTAAATCCTCTAATCTTTTAAAAATACACTCTCCTTAATAGACATCAAAATATATTACTAGACCCTTTCGTATAATTTTATTGTTAGTCAATTATAAAATAGTCAATAAGGATAATTAAAAGATAAAAATGCCATTAATCTTTATTTTTAATTAATTACATTCTATTTTTTATTTAAAAAATATTTTTTAGGGTTAAAAAATATATTTTTAGTTTTTTAATAAATTTAAAAATAAAATAAATAAAATATTTTATTTTATTTTTTAAAAAATAAAAAATTTGAAAATAAAAATAACAAATAAAAAAGTACAAATATTTTTTACTTTTTATTTTTAAATTTATTAAAAATATGAAAATAAATTTTTTATTTATATTAAAAAATTTAAGAAGAAATAATTTAATTTCTTCTTAAATTATTTTTTTAAAATAAAAAATAAAAAATATTTTTTAAAAAATATTTTGTTTATTTATTTTTTTAAATTTATCAAAAAATATAAAAATAAATTTTTTAACTCTAAAAATTTTTTTAAAAGTAAAAAATAAAATATAATTAATTAAAAATAAAAAATAAAAATATTCTATCTTTTTATTATTTTTATTGACTATTTTAAAATTTGACTAATAATAAAATAATATATCAATATGTTGAAATATTTATTAGATAAAATTATTATATTTTTAAAAAATCTCCAAAAATTTAATATATTAGATAATTTTAATAATAATTAACTCATTTAATAACATAATACGGCATAGGGCCTCCGTGATTGACATTCTATACCTACACGTAGGCAGGAAAAATATTAAAACTGAAAACGGAGCTTTTACGGCATCGTATTTACATGCTATTCAAAAAAAGGATGCCTAATGAAGAGGAGAGAAACAGCGGCCCACAATCAGAAAGAGAGGGAGGGAGATGGCGAGTGGAGAAGGATTGATCGTATACAGAGCGCTGTTACGAGCAACTCGGAAATCTTTCGCTGGTGACTCGGTGATGCTGAACGCGTCAACCGCCGAGGTCAGGAAAAAATTCGAAGAGAATCGTCACGTAACCTCCGAGACTGAGATCCAGAGGCTCCTTGAAGAAGCACGCGAAGCCTCCCATTTCATCTCTACCATGATCGTCCAAGCTAAGCTCAACGACCGCGGCGGCTATGGTAACACTATTATTCTACTCATTATCAACCTTATTTATTTCTGGTTTTATCACTCTTTGTTATGGTAAAAGTCACTTGTCTTCTCACGCAGCACACCACTGGTTCGTTGAATTGCCCATGTTTACAGACTATGAATTTTCTCTCTAAAAGCAATCTAGAATGCTAATTCAATATGCAAACTTCGTATCTTGGTTATTAGATTTATATCATAAAACGGTGATAACTGTAAGATATCACCTCAAGCTTGTTCTTTTGATTAGGTTTTGTCTATGAACTTTTATTATTAGCTGCAATGAGCTTAAATCTATTGATTATTAACTTGTATATGGCGCAGGGCATGTTAGCCTTCAGTTTTTATCTGTGTTACTGTCTCTGAGATATTATATTTCACTACTTATAAGCAGCTCTATAGGAATGTAATGTACCCAATACTGATTGCTGCAGAGATGAAGCTTGGTAATGACCATGCTGGAGCAACACTTGAGGTTCCGTCAGAAGAGATTCTCCGGAAATCTGTGTAAGGAAAGGATGAGTGGTCTTTAATAATTTGAAGTAATTATCTTGTTGTTAGTTATTGACTGGTAACATTGTTTTTTGTGCTCCATTTTTACTCCAATATCTCATGCACTAGAGAACTTGTCATTGTTAAAAAAAGTTCTGATAAGGGCTTTTACATTGGGATTCAGTTGCTTCTGATTTGTGTGCCTACTTCTCTCTCTTTTCTTTCTTTTTTCCTTTTTCAAGTTTTTTTTTTTTATATATATATTTATTTTTAGTTTTTCTCACAAATTAATAGAAAAATTTTCGAGAAAATGCCTTTTTCGGTTAAATTTTTTCAGACAGGAGGGCATCCATTGTATGATCTCAGATTAAAATCCTTGGTAGCAATTTCTAATCACTCGTGTTCTAGTGAAGCAGCCGACTTGGGCCAAATTTCAAAAAAATCAATTAGCTTGAAGCGGTCTTAACAATCTTCAGTAACAGATTGTGCCTTGTGCATACTTGTGTCGGTCAATGTAAAATCAATTGCTGGATTTTGCATTTTGCATACATATATGTTCTACTGAGAATATCTGGATGTTGCATATGTACTGGAATTGTATCAGTCATATATGTTTGATTCCAGACTATAAAACAATTTGCCTTCCAATACGAATCTATCAAATTCATTTTTGCGTAAAAGAACCAAGAGAAAGTTGTGATCATTTGTATGTTGTTTATGCATTTTGAACTACAAAATCAGGCTTAGCCTAGCTCATATAACTGTCAAATCTATACAAAATTCTCCATACCATTTGAAAAAAGAAGAAGAGAGATTTAAGCGGACAGAGCTCATAAAATAAAATTACAAAATTGATGCGAGATTACTGCTCTATCACTATTCAAAACCTTGACCAAAAGAATAAAATCACACAAGACCCTCTCATTACTCGAGCAAGCACCCATCCTCTTCTGAAAATAAATGCCTCAAAAAAATGATGCACTGCAGTTTGCTCCAGATATTAGTTAGTCTAGTTACTGTCTTCCTCATCATCTTCCTTCATTTCTTCAAGATCGTCATCATCTTCTCTGTTTTCTTTATCTTCCTGATTTTTCTGATTTTCCTCTTCCTGATTTTTCTTGTCACTGACAGTTCCTGAATACATCAAATAAAATTAAAGATGTGGCATAGATAATTAATTGTATATTAGTATTAACATGAACAGAAAATAAAAAGGGAAAAAGTATTTAAAGCTTAGCATAAAAGGAATGCATGTATTCAAGTAAAACCAAGCAATCTGCCAGCATTTTGGAACCATCCCAAGTGTGCGCATGCGGCCTGGGGACAAACAATTTTGGGAATTAAAATGCATGGTACATGAGCTTCAGGCATCAAACAAGGAACTGGGAGTTAGGGGAAATTAAAAAGCTGGCAGAAGATGAGCACTAAATACAATGTAGATTTAATGGAAGTATGAAGCAGGTCAAATATTCCAACTTGAACACAACACAAAACATGTTAGTGACATTCTAGAATAGAAGTTATGTTTAAGAAATGGGACAATATGATTATATGAATTAGTTCAAGGATAAGGAATGTGGAGAGTTCAGAGAGAATCTGTAAAAAAATTGCACACCGTCCACACCAAATAACATCAAAATCTAAACCAAAAAGAAAGTGGATGAAATGGCAAGCTAAATAACAGCAAACAAAGCATGCAAAGTTGATAGCATCTAAAAAGTTAGATGTCTTATAGTCAATTGATTAGCATATGCGATAAACAGTTCAACAAAAAGTTTTGTCGTATATTTTTCCAGAATGTGATACAAGAAATAAGGTACAAAATTAATATACCAAATTCATTGAAGATGACACTACCAGAACACAATCCTTCCTCAACTTTGATGAGTTGCAGAGTCATTCTGGGTCCAATTTCCTGAAGCACTTTTTGTAGAAGCTCTATTAACTCTACCCAGATCACTGGCCAAAGTCACTGTGGCTGCTTCATCATCTGCTTCACTTTCTGATCCATAACCAACCCTTCAATGATCACATATAGATCAACAATGAAAAATGATGGCCAAGACTTGTCTATGATTGCAATCATCAAAAAATATAGTTTCCATCTTCATTTTTACCATCCTTTTATTTATATGGGCCCAATACTAATTTAGAAGTTAGGGGAGTTTCACCTCCTTAATTCTACTTATGACTATATATGGCAGTTTATGATCGTTGTATGGATGATGTCAACTATAAAATACACAGCAAAAATAATTTTATAACCTCTTATGCCCTATTCTGCTTCTTGATTTTATATGTCTCAACTCCAAAAAAGAACAAATGAATTAGGATCCTTACTTAGTAACAAAGTCACTCACGTCTTGGAGACTCCTAAGATCAGGGACTTGATGGTTCTGTACAAACTTTCTGAGTCTACGGGAAACACCCACAGGTTGGAATCTAATGGAATAATGCCGAAAATCAATAAGTTTTGTGTCCATATTGTAATTAAGTAGCACAATTCTCTGGCAAGAGTAAAGTTTGACCTGAAACATCCCATGAAGTACGTTAAGAGGGGAAAAAGTCTTGACAGATTTTAAGATTTAAATAAAACCATTTAAGCATTTACAGTGTTAATATCAATGGCTGGAAAGATGTTCTGAAACACTATAGTTGTAAGCTTGAGATGTTGTTCTCCTGACCCAAAACCAGAAAGAACAATCTGCCAAAAACAAGGTGTCAGATCAATAAGAAAATAAAAAATTTATTCACCCATTCATAACATGTGCAAATATGCAGATCAGAAAAAATTAAAAGAATGAGAACTAGAAAGAGGGACTGTGGTCATTTATATAATCTTGCTGTGCATTCAAATATTTATTTCATTTTTCTCACTACTCACTAATTAAACCCATAGCATTGTATGTCTTATTGTTCACTAATCAAACCCGTGGCATCATATATCTTATTGAAATAAAGAAAGGAAAATTGTCTCTGAGAAAAAATTTCATTTGGATATGGAAAGCGAAAAATAACCGGTATAGGAACCCATCAGCCATTAGATTTTGATCACCATAAAAAATGAAGACACAACTGAATTGTTAACACAAAATGCAAATATTCAAGAGAAATATAGATGACTGCAAGTAATATTATTGTTAGCGAACAGTTATAGAAGTGGAAAGGAAAAGACAGCAATGCCCCTTTCAGAAATCTCTCTCTCTCTCTCCAACAAACTAAGCCAAGCACAGATCAAAGTAAAGTAGGTGACAAAAGTGAAGTGAAAGCATGGTTATGTATGTTTTTATGCAATCATAGAAAGGCAAAAATTAGCCAACGAAGGAAAAGATTACAAAGCCCTCTTTAGAAATCTAACATTGCCCCTGGCTCCAGCAAACTAAGTCAAGCATAAAACAAAGCTAAGTTGGTTGCAAAATGAAGAGAATGCATTCTTATGCGTCTGTCTAAGTATCTTGAACTTCATAGAAAGGCAAAATTTTACCAATGGAGGATTTTTAAAAAGATCTTGAGGACATCTAGGTCACAATTGAGACTGAGCATCATCAAGCGCTGACGAATACTCATGTATCTTAAATGTAAGAGTTGGACCTTGCGGAGTCCTCGCAACCCTCAAGTAGGGTGCAGTGTCAGTTTTTGATAATATAAGGAAATGTGTAACACCCATAGGCCCTGCAACATTCAAAAAGTCTTTAAGATTATACCGTTTCTTCTCCTGCAACCAAAAGGCAAAAGTGTGGAAATGAATCAGATAATTCAACCATTACAGCACAATCTCTTTAGTATTGTACACTTTCAATAGTTTGATCTGCATAAAAAAAAAAATCAGACTGTCGTTAATCAAAACTCGAAACACATCATTTAATTAATAAATGGGAAAATGACCTTAAGATTGAGGGCTGTATAGGGAAGCATCAGCTTTCTTAGGTCCATTTGAAGTTGCCTGAGTGGACCGGGTAACTTCCCTCTTGAAAACACAAAGCTCTTTGGGGTCTTATCACCTGTAATATGATCCACACTGCCCTGATTCTTTTTCATAATTGGTTTCGTAAATATCTTCTTCTTCTTCTTCTGTTTATACAAATAATAACAGTCAATTACGTTAAAGACATCCCCCAACTTTCTGAGCGACCAAACACAAACTAAAAAATCAAATAAATCGCATTAAAAAATTTCATTTACTCACACTTCGAACAAGACCCATTTTCTTCGTAAGCCAATGGAGAAAACAAAATTTCAATCAAAGCTTTAAGACTCTAGCAGGATTTTTACAGAATTCGCAGTGCTCCGGTTAGGGTTTAGCAAGAGGTTTTAGGAATTTTGAGGTCTAGACTCGGGTACTCGGGTTGCGCTTGTAGATGGAAGTTTGGGTATGCAACTATAGGCCAACTCTACCAATATTTGGGTAATTGGGTCTTGGCCCACGTTTTACGGACCATATCTTTTGCTGGCCCAATATTTCGCCCATTAAATTTTCTGTTCCTTTTTTATTTTTGGATAAATTATTACAACACTCTTGAAATTTATCTTAATTAACACTTTAATCTCTATTATTTAAATATTTTTAACCTCTGAGTAAAATTAAATAAAAATTGTAAAATTTAAATTATTATATAATATAATAATTTATTTAAATTAAATGAAAAATGTCTAAAATATTTTAGTATAAAGTATTTTTAAATAATTAAAATATATTATATTTTTAAATCTTAAGAATGAAAGTATTTAAATTGAAATGTCAAGAATTAAAGTTTAGTAAAAAAGTTTCTTAATTTTATATATGAGAAATAAAGTGTTGGTTATTAATAAATGTCGGGATTAAAAATGTTAATTTTAAAATAATAAAGATTAAGTATTAATTAAAATAAATTTATGTTGAGTTTGGATATATGAATTTAATTTTAAAATTTTAATTTCAAATCTTATATTTCAAATAATAAATTTGAAATATATAAATTTATAAATCTTTTATTTGGAGATAGTAAAAAATTTGAAATTTTATATTTTAAATTTAAAAAAATTGAAAAAATTTAGGCTAAAAGTGAATATAATATATTTGAAAAAACAAGTAGAGAAGAGTATTTAAAATATTTAATTTTTAATGTGTTAGATTTCATTAAGTATTTTAATTAAATTCAAATTTATTTAAGTTTAATTATTTAAATAAAATATTTAATTTAAATTCAAATTCATGATTTAAATATTTAACATCCAAGTGAATCATTAGAGATATTATAATAATTTACTCTTTATTTTTATTTAAAACTAGTGCCTATTAATCGACTGGAAGGAACCCCTGCACAAAGTTGGTGAAGTGATTTATTAGCTTCATGTGAACCAAGTGAGTTAACAAATCATGTGATTTCAACCTAAGAAGATATGATTATCATCTATTTTTGGCAAACTCCTCTTTAGCTGCCTAAACTAGTTCGTTTTACACAAGAATAATTAATTAATCAACAAAACCAACTTAATTATTCAATTATGAGTTGTGACCTGTAATCACACTACTCTTTTATTGGTACAAATCAATTATGATACTAAAGACTTGTACATTCCATCAGTAATTAGCTAGCAATTAGCATCATCCTATTATCAATTATACCTTTGCTTATTCTGGTTAATGGTCCTACAACTATGCTAATTAATTAATATTATGGCAGCAATAATGACTCCAAGATTTCGTTTTCTTCTAAAATTAATCCCCTCTCCTCATAATTCCCATATCATCTAATTTATTATCATTCCAACTTGAAATTTCTTATTGGAATGTTTTACTTTTCATTTTTTGTATCTAATAATGTTTAAGTAAATCACTAAACACATTTTTGTTATTTTTATATTAAATTATGTCTGAGATTTTAACTTATAATTTTTTAATTTTGATCACGATTTTATTATTATTGAATTAAGATTTATGGGTAAAAAAATTATGTAATGATTAAAAATTTTTAAGAAAAAGGTATTGGATCTCTTCAAGTAAATTAGAGCCAAAATAAGATTTTTTTTAACACAGAAACAATATCAAATGGCCAAGCTTGAACTTGACATGGTCACTCACAAATAGATAAGTTAGGGATTGGCTGTAGGTGGTGGAGTGCTTACTATACTTTTCGAAATGTTTCAGCCTTGCGAGAGAGTCTCTATCTGAGCCTCCTGTACGAGGAAAGTTTCTCTCTCTTTTATCCTAGAGATCGCTCTAACGAATTTGAAATATTTCTATTTAGTCTACTATCCTAGAAACAGCTCTAACGAGTCTCATCTGATTATGGGGCTTGGATCTCATATGAGACCCAACAATTAGAGGTATCCTTATTCCTCATCATAATCTATCAATAAACTTTGATCTGATATTATTAGAATTGTTTTAAAAAGGGTAGAACTGCAGTTTAAATTTCAGTAGTCAGAATATAATTAAGCAAAAAGTATAAAATATATTTCTTCATTGCAATTTATGACAAACTCACCTGCCTATTCACATGTTCTACACCATCCAAACCTAAATACGTCCCCACTTAGATCCTTCCATCTTTATTACATTCACCAGCCTCTTGCTTTTTCTAGCAAACTCACTGTAAAAGTTCCCCACATCCTTTTTCAGGCCGGCTCTAGACTCTCCTTTTCCCTTATAAAGCTTCACTGCAAAAAAAATAAAAAATAAAAAAGCTCTTTAAATTCACACTCTACATCTAATAACAAAAGCAAAGAAAATGCCCCTTTCCCCTACTCTTCTCCGATCTTCTACTAATACTGGATACGATCTTTAAGATCATATATCTATATAGCAGCCTATAGCATTAGATAGCAGATACCCAATAGCAAATATAATAGAATGAGACTAATTGCCAACAGTTACATTTTCTTCTTATTCTTTCTTTCATGTATAGCAAATGCCAGTTCCTGCGGGTCCAAGAGTGGGGATAGTTATGTTAAAGATGCATGTAGCGTTACAATGTATCAAGACCTCTGTATTCACTCCTTAGCGGCATTCTCACAAAAAGCTAAGAAGAGTCCTAGCAAGTGGGCTAGAGCTGGGGTCTCTGTGGCCATAAGTGAGGCTAAAAATGTTACCCAGTACTTGAAACAAATCGAGAAATTCAAGCTCATCAAAGGTAGCAGAAACAGATCTGCCCTTTCAGATTGTATTGAATGTTTTCAAGACACCATTGATAATCTTCACAAATCACTTAGGGTTCTAAGAAATCTTAATACTACCTACTTTGATTCACAAATTGGGGATGTAATTACATGGACTAGTGCTTCACTTACAGATGAAGACACTTGTTTAGATGGTTTTGAAGATTCAAAAATAAGTAAACAAGTTACAGTTATTCAGAATAGAGTTTCAAGAGTATCTTATATCACTAGTAACGCTCTAGCTCTTGTTAATAAACTTGCTTCTACTGGTTTGGGAAGCCTTAATAATTAATTAATGTTAAATTGAGGGAATTAATTATTATTGGAATAATCAAAGCTATATCTAGCTTAATATTTTTAGGTATGTTTATGTTCAGTGTTCTGTCTATGTGTGAATATAGCCTTTGCATTAGCTAATTGGATGTCTTTCATGTTCCTCTTGTCTTGTCTATCGACAAGTTTTCTCTCTGTGTTGCATCTATTGACAAGCGCTTCTTTTGTCCATTGATTTTCTATTGCGTAGTCTCTTGTTTTTCTTCCTTTTGTCTTGTCCTCAACCATGGCAGGAGAATCTTCCAAAACCAATGCAGTGCTGGATGAAATATATGCGAAACTCTCTCTTGAGGAAGAAGAGAATGGTCTCGATCTCGACGGAGAGGATGTGGGTATTTCAGGCCCCAATCTCTCTTGGAAGAGTAGTAGTATAACATAAAGAGGACTCCCACACTTCTCCTTGTTAGATGAGGTAAATTTAAAATTTTTCTCATAGATATATGTATTTATACTAATTTAAATATCATTATATAATTATTATAATAATAACTTAATAATATAAATTTTTAAAAATTTAAATGTATAAAGAATTAGTTGATTATCAAGTATTTTAGACTAAAAAAAAAAAATTTGCAGTAATGAATTATAACTTCACTGACTATTAGTCAGCCTAATTTAATAAATTCATTGATTTAATAAAAAATAATAAATATTTTTAATTTTATATTTTAAAAAAAAAATTATTGGACTCCATAATTAAAATTAGTTATAGTTTAATTGACTTTAACTTTATAATTTTATAGTTCTAAAAGTAAATATATTTAATTTTTTATAAATTTAATTTTTTAATTAAAATTTAATATCGAGATTTCATATCTTAAAAATATCTCAATGAATTTAAATTGAAAATTTTCAAATTTTAATTTGAATCAAAATTATTATTTTTTTTTTAAATCCCAATATTATTAATTAAAATTAATAATTTTGATGATGCTTAGAATTATGAGACAAGCAGTAAGATTAAAAAAATAATTTTTCATACCTTTACTAAAATTTAAGAATTAAAATAAATAAATAAATATATATAATATTTGTTATTAAAAAAACAGGGGGACCATGGCGACTCCGTCTCCGCACAGCTTCGTGAATCATTAAATCTACTTGCATAAATATCTATACTTAACAAATTTAATGGACAATCTTTATCCCAATACAACCTCGAATGCACTTTTATATAAACCCTACAAAGGGTTAAGTTGCGTACATTACACAGTAACTTTTACATTACACAACATTAGCATATTAAATTAATCTATATTATTACTGCAATTTATATAATTTTTCATTGAAATTTTAATTTAAATAAAAAATTAATAATCATTCTCATAATCTTTTATCGTACGTATAATTTAATAAAAATAATTTTATAAAAAAACAATCGATTCGATATATAAAAAATGAACATTCCGATAAATAAATTTTCTTCACGTATTATCATTATATAATTTATTTAGTTATCTCAACTCATTTATTTAATTTTCAATAAGTAAATATAAAAAATAAAATTCAAGAAAACTTTTTTGCCCAGATTTTACTAAAAATTGGATAAAATATACAATTTAAAGATTACTAAATATTAAATTCATCCAACATAATTACAAGTTAAACTTCATAGTCGATTAATATAATTATAATCTCTTTAATTAAATTCAAACAATTGAAAAAAACAGGAGAATCGAATTCTCTGCATAATCTAAACTTCATTAATAATAAGGTATGGAGAGGTTTGGTGTATGGAACGGAAGCAACAGCCAAAATAACAAAGCGTGGAGAAACGTGGGAAATTAGTAAATGGTTTGGCGCCACGTGTAAGGCAAAGGGTCAACGTTGCTTAAGAAATAAGAACGAGTGCTCCTTCAACGTGCGATACAAGTCCCGTCCTCACCTGTCCCACACATCCAGATCTCACCCTACCCGGAACAATTTCTATAACATCAAAACTAGTTCTTACCCTATATAGTTGAACCAGAGACCACCCAAGCGCAGCTCAGGAAGAACAGTAGAAAACTCTTTAAAAAGTTTTTCTTTTTAGCCATTGAAAGCAATCCCAGGATGGTACCAACTAAAATAATTTAGAATGTATAGGTAAATTTTCAATTGGATTGGAATTGAACTTATATAACAATGCCACTATGCCATTGCAGGTTGACAACGACTACAGCAAGAAAAAAAAAAAAGCATGTGAAGGTTCAAAGGTTGTCCCACTCTTCTGTTTAATTCATGGTACAAGGTCCTTTTCAATTTCAATCTCATCAATCATCATCCAGCCTATGCAATGGCTATTTTAATATTTTATTGTTGTAATCAAACATTTCTAGCCCGAAAGTCGAAACTTTCCCAGATAAACTTATAAACTTAAACAATCCACCACCATCTATTTTTTATATATATAGTAGAATTTAATATTAAAATTTCAATCTATAACCATACTAAATTAAATAATATATGTTTGTCACAGTCTAAAAAGCAAATCTTTCTTGACATCAAATGAAAATGCACGTTAATATCTCCTGTGGATTAAGCTTTTACACAAATTCTAATGGAGATTATTATTATTAGTCTAATATACTATGTATTGTTGTCCTAGTTTCGGTTGCGTTGTCTGTAAAAAGAAGGAAATAACTATTTTCGTGAATAACTATTTAGTAACGTAAAGTAGTTTTGTCATTTAAAAACCGTGAAAGAATGCATTATAAAATTATTGACCAAACAAAAAAAAATATGAGGAGGGAGTATCAAGGAAAATTTTGTTTACGCTAGGGGTTTATATTAGGAATTTTTTAAAAAAATTGAAAAAAAATAAAAAATATTTCGTATTTACTTTTAGAAAAAAAAATCAAAAATATTACGTATTTAAAAATATTTTTTCAAAAATACTATATATCTAAAAATATTTTTTAAAAAATACGACATATATCAAACATATATTATATATATACCAAAAAATAGTAAAAAAAAAAAACCGTAAAATTAAAAAAAAAAGTCAAAAAATAATATATTTATGTAATATTTTCTATATATTAATCCAATTAGTTAAGAATATATAAGAAGAAAAAAATTAATGTCTTTTTACTGAATAAAAAAATTATATTGATTAAAATATTTTATTATTAATTAATTTAGTATGTAAGATAAGTTTATATATTTAATATAGATAAAAAAAATTTTAGTATTAATTGATTGTAATGACTAATTTTGTAGCTATGATGAAATCTAATTCGAATTTTTTGTTATATATTTGATATCTTATTTTTTAATTTATATAATTTTTTATGTGTCATATTATTTTTTTCAAAATATATTAACAGCCAAAAATTTTTTATAAATAATATGACACTTATGAAAATACATGTGACATAAAATGAGATACCAAATATGATATGACATAAGATCCGAATTAATCCAACCCAAATTTTACACCAAATTGCTGATAAATTATACTGTATAACTGTAATTCTAACTAATTATCTTATTTAAAATAGCGTGCCAATCAAATCAATCAATCATAATATGGGATATAATAATTTAAAAAACATGAATAATGTGAAAATTTTCATTAAATGTTGAAAAATTTACTCCCTAATTATTATACCATATATCATTTTTCATTAGTTAACCGTTCTAAATAGATGCCTAATTAAAATCATCATTATACTATAAAATTTCTCCCAAATTGCCTTTGAGTATTCCGATTGGCACTCTCATTAACTTTTTCAAACCATTAGTGGAATAATAACACACCTAATGTTGATTAAAATTGCAATTTGCCTTTATATTCTTCTTCATTAGTGGAATAATAACACACCTAATGTTGATCAAAATTGCAATTTGCCTTTATATTCTTCTTAAAGCCACATCTAATAGTGATTTAAAAAACTAAATTTTCATGGCGCAAATAGAAATTAATCTTGTACGTGAATTTTTCAAAAAAATAACTATATTCATATTGAAGCTTAAAATCTTATAATTTTAGAGTCCATTTTAGTATTATCAAACTAAATTACAAGTAAGAAATAATTTTATATATGTATTGTAAGAAATAATTTTATATATGTATTATACTTTGAAAAAAAATATAAAAGGAGTTAAAAGAGGCAATTGTTTATAAGAAATTTGGGACGATAACCACCACCAATGATGGGATTATAAATTATCAATTCTTTAGTCAATAGTTTATATCAATTATTTGGATAAAAGAATATTAATAGCTGTTAATTTTTAAAAAAAAAAAACTTCACTTAATTTTTTATTGACTGGTAGTTATATATTTTGATTTAAATTTCTTTTATTAAAATTCATTAATAAAAATTTACCTTTTTAAAATAAATTTATCACACGAGAAAATTATTTATTACTATTGAAGAATATTAAATAATTATTAAAAATTAAAATAGTACTTTTAATAATTATGATGTTCATATTAATTATAAGCAAAAAAAAAATATTTACGAATACATATTATATAATTATATTTTCATAGTTCATACTTTTAAATTGTTATCAAGGATGAAATAAAAAAATTAATTTTGAATGGGTGAAAAATTAATCTTATCTAAAAAGTTAAAGTTAAATAAGTCAAGTAAATTTATTTTTATAAGCTAATGGTATTTTTAATTAATTTTAAGTGGATCAAAAATTAATTTCATATACAAATTTATATTTAAATAGAATAAATAATTTTTTTTTATAAATTAATAGATATTTTTTTTATGGGAATGCTTAGATTCACCCGTAAATGATTGTTATTTGATTTGTATAACAAATGAATTAGAAAAAAGTTACAGTTTATTTTAGAGATAAATGACAATTTTTTTAAAGGGCAAAATGGCATATAATTAAAAACAACTGATACAATACACTAATATAAAACAACGAACACTTGTTTGCTACCAATTGATAGATGGACCAACTTGGCTTCTTTTGAGATAGCAACAGTACAACATCTTTCTTCCCCACAAAAGGAAAATAAGGCATGATGACAAGATTATAGGAAAAGTCGGCAAATAATTCAGATATTTTCTTTTAGATATTAAAATGATGTGAATTCATTTAATTTTTTAATGCATAAATAAATCATTATAGCGATAAATTTAATCTCTTAATTTTAGAAAATAATATAAAAAAAAAATTAGAAAAATTTGAAGCACGAAAATTATTTTTAGTAAAAAATTTAGGTAACTTTTTTAAAACATATATTAAGAGCTTTAAAAAAAAAAAAAAAAAATCTTGGAGGATATAACTGTTATCCTCACTTCTAGGATCCATTGTTGATTGTGGGACAATTTCTAAAACTTGTCAAAAGAGAGGGTTTAGTCCATAAATTAGTCCAAAAAATTAAACTTGTTCTCTTTATATTCGTGTACTTCAATTTGATATAATTAATATTTTTTATTTTTAGTTTAAATAAGATATCAAAATTTAAATAATTAAACTCTTATACTATGAGATAATGATCATGCTACTAACATACGAAATAGGCTATAAATAATAATTGATTGTTTGAGAGCAACTTATTTTATGTTGGATTGCCTTCAAAAATAATAATAAAAATGTAATTTTTGAAATTGAATTTTTTAATTAAAAAACTATAATCTTTTTATTTTTTTTCTATTTGAATAATTTGATTTTTTATTAAAATAATATTTATTTTTAATTGTAATTGTTAATATAATCAACAATTTTTACAAATTTATAATGAAAATATTTGAATTTATACAATTATTTTCATTTTCATTCAATTTTCAAAATGAAACACATGTATTTGCTAATAGTATATTGTGAATTGATTATGATTTATGAATAATATATTAATAAAAAATTAAAGTTGGTTACAAGTCCTAAAATATAGTATATTCTTTTCTTGAGAAGACAATTCTCAAAATACATTGACATGTTTAAAATAAATTAAAATGTAGATTGTATTCTCACCCAAGTCCTTCATAGCTAATTTCTAGTTATGGAGATATAAAAATGTTTTCTCAAGGAAGGAAGCTAAGATATACTCTTCACTCACAATGCCAATTCTAGACTTTTATAGGGATTTTTACAAAAATATTGAAAAAATAAGAAAAAAATTTCACTTTTAATATATAAAAATATTTTTTTAAAAATATTATATATTTAAAAATATTTTTTTAAAAATACGATATATATAAAAAATATATTAAATATATATCAAATATATACTAAATATACCGAAAATACAACAATACATATATCAAAAAATAAAAAAATAACCTTAAAAATGAAAAAAAATAAAAAAAATTATATTTATGTAATTTTTTCAATATTATATTACTCCTATTTTTATGAGAGCAAGGTTGAATTTTCATTGTGATGTAATTTTGAAAAGTGTTTGGATGGCCGATTAAACACCTCTAATTATTGATTGTTGAAATATGTGTTGTCAATTAAAAAAAATTATATTATTTAATTGGTCAATAAAAAAAATCTGATTATGATAAAATCTTTTTTTAATCGATAAATCTTATAAGTAGTTATGAATTGTATTTGATAATCAATCTATCAAACACTCCCTCATTTAATATGATTTTAATTTATATTAAATTAATAATATTTGATGTAATTATCAATTTAATATTTATACATAATATATGTATGATTCATAATTTATCTTTAAAAAAAATTCCATATTTTTTTTATAAAAAATTCCAAAACTATTTGTTAGATTTTTCCTATTTTTAGAGTGAGTTTAGTTTGGGCCTATAAGCTGCCAACTGTCACTATCTTGCTTTTAGGCCCATTAAAGCATATTATTAAGGGATTTTTTCAAAAAGATAAAAAAAAAAATATTTTATTTTTATTATTTTTTTTTCAAAAATATTATATATCTAAAAATATTTTTTAAAAATACGATATATATTAAATATATATCAAAAATATTAAATATATATATATATATCAAATATATATTAAAAAATAATAAAAAAAACATAAAATTAAAAAAAAAATAATATATTTATATAATATTCCTATTATGAATTGACTTGGTGAAACTGAAATCAGTATTGAACGACAATTAAAGTCAAATTAGCCAACTGGCACAATTAAAATAGAAAAAATCCCTCACTCGATGAAAAGTGATTTTTATTTTTATTTTTTTAAAGTTCAATTAAAATTAACACTAAATTAAACGCTACCAAATTACCAAATATTCGAATCCCACCAAATGACAACCGTTTACTTATCAAATCAAAAAATATGCGTGGCGTTTCCGTAATTAATTGATAAATCAAACCTTCTTTCACTGTTGCGATCTTTTTAAATACTGAAATGCACTCTCGCTCAAATCGCAACAAGTCAGTAGCCAAAGACCGTGTTTTTGGCGAGCGAGTCCATCTGAACTTTCGAATCGATCTAAACACACAGCTAAACGGAAAAAAAAAATTACCGATTGGGATTGAGAGCTTTGATCTAAGAATTTTAGTGTCAAATTCAGTATCCATTTTGGAGAAGAAAATGGGGTCAGAGTTGATATTCAGAGGCCATGACGAGACACAGCATATGACTGACGCCTACTCGCCCAAGCCACCCAAGCGATGGCTATCAGTGACACGTCCGATTCGCTACATGCTTCGTGAGCAGCGCCTTTTCTTTGTCCTCGTCGGCATTGCTATTGCCACCCTTTTCTTCACTGTCCTCCCTTCATCTTCTTCTAGGTATGTACACCACAGCAAATACGAGCCGATCTCTGACTCTCTCACTCACTTTTCTCTCGATTCAGTCCCAGCAACATACAAATTCTTCGAGTCTCACGTAGGAGGGAAGATTCCGTTGGGGCTAAAACTGAAGGGTTTGAGAATCGTGGTTACAGGTGGGGCTGGTTTCGTTGGTTCCCACTTGGTCGACCGTCTGATCGAGAGAGGTGACAGTGTGATTGTAGTGGATAATTTTTTCACCGGAAGAAAAGAGAACGTGATGCATCATTTTAAGAACCCGAGATTTGAGCTCATCAGACACGATGTCGTGGAGCCTCTGTTGCTGGAGGTGGATCAGATCTACCATCTTGCTTGCCCTGCATCGCCCGTGCATTACAAGCACAATCCGGTGAAGACCATAAAGACCAATGTGGTGGGGACATTGAATATGCTAGGTTTGGCCAAGAGAGTTGGTGCTAGATTCTTGCTGACCAGCACCAGCGAGGTTTACGGTGACCCTCTCCAGCACCCTCAGGTCGAGACTTACTGGGGCAACGTCAATCCTATCGGTGCGTGCATTTCTATTAGTTTTCTTTCTCTTTTTCTTATTATAAACCGACGATCAGGATCCAGCAACGTGTTTGTTTGTGAACAAAGCTTGCGTATGTTAGCATAACATGAGGCATTGGCTAACGTGCGCTAGGCAGCATAGATTAGGATGGTCTTGTCTTATTTTGTCATTTAACAATGCGGTGGTGGCCGGTTGAGGGTAAGACTCTTTACCTTATATCCGACCATGGATTGTACGGTCAACGAGAGGCGCAATTGGCTTTGGCTAGGTGTAAAGGAAAAATCTGACGGTCGGCATTTTAACTTCATAGTAAAAGGGCAAAAAATTTTTAAAAATTGGGGGCAAATTTGTAATTCGCGGAAAGAATGGGGTAAATGTGTAATTTTAGGGCATGGTTATTTAGATCTAACAGTGGTGAAGCTTGAAAATGTGACAGGTGTCCGAAGTTGTTACGACGAGGGAAAGAGGACAGCGGAGACATTGACCATGGATTATCACAGAGGAGCAGATGTTGAGGTTAGCAATTTGATTTTCTGTCCTGTAATAAATATTTTTATTTTTTATTTATTTTATTTTAATTATTTTATTTTTTAATATAAATTATATTTTATTTTAATTTAATAATAATATTTTCTTTAAAAATGTTTTAAAAAATTAAAAATTAATTAAAAAATAATGAATTAAAAAGATAAAGAGAAATAAAAATTATTAATGAATTAAAATAATAAAAAAATTAAAATAAATTAATTTTTTTTAATAATCTTATATTTTACAATTAGAATATTTAATATGAAATGATAGAGTGATAATATAATAAGCAATGTGAGTTAATAGAGTAATAATATAATAAGCAATGTCAGTTAAATTAAGTGTCCGTATGCCACAGTTTGTGAAAAGAGAAAAATAGTTTTTTTAGGTGAGAAATTGATTTTAGCTCAATTTATATTGTTTGGTAAATATCAAACTAGGCCTAAAATTGCTGTATTTTATTTGATTTTGTTTTTTCCAGGTCAGGATTGCTAGGATTTTCAATACCTATGGTCCCCGTATGTGCATTGACGACGGCCGTGTCGTTAGTAATTTTGTTGCTCAGGTGGGTTTTTCATATTGTAATATTTTTTTATTTTGTATTGCGAGTTTTGGTGGTATATTTTAAAATTTAGCGTTGTGGGGCATTGCTTGCAGGCTTTGAGGAAGGAGCCTTTGACTGTATACGGTGATGGGAAGCAGACAAGGAGTTTTCAATATGTTTCTGATTTGGTAAAAAGTCCGTCCTTCATTTTTTTTTTCTAAATTCTTCTAGTTAGTGATAGCTTTATTGCCTTTTTCTTTTGGTTTTTATTTTGTTATGCACTTGCATTTTTTGTCCAATCTAAATTTTAAAATCCATTTTAGTAAATGTGGGAACTATTATATTTTGCTTGTGCATAGTAAAGCATATGCCTGTGTTGATACCATTCTTTCACCCAGCGCCACAAAAAGTCCTCCTCCTTCCTTTCTCTCAAGATTGAAACTTTAAGCAAAGTAGCAGAAACCACAGGCCATTAGCCAATTGGGCCATCCTTTGTTACTGCCCATGGGGTAGATATAGCAATGTATAGTTTGGTTTACATTATAAAATCAAGTCAATTATTTTGCATTATCACGATAGCAAACTGTTCATATGTTATGGAAAGAGAGATCCTTCTGTCTCCCTGTGCATTTGTTTGACATTAACCTCATCATTTTATTGTTCAAAAGTAGATACTTTATGGGTTGATGAGCCCTATTAGAGTAGAAACGAAAACCTGTTCTGTGCCATTTTGTGTGCCAAACATATTCTGATAATCAGCTATTAATTTATATGTGCTTTTAATTATCCATCGTATCTTTTTTTTTTACTGTTTTTTCATCTTTTTAATAGTTGCTGGTACTGGGGATTTATTTATTTGGACTGTTATATTTGTATCGATATCAGGTTGAGGGTCTGATGCGCCTAATGGAAGGGGAACATGTGGGGCCTTTCAATCTTGGTAATCCTGGTGAATTCACCATGCTTGAGCTTGCTCAGGTAAGTTTATTTGCTATTTGGTTGACATCCTCATTTTTTTTGTTGCTGGTTTCTTTATGGTTCTGTACTTTTCTTTTATTGAATGTGATTTTTCATTTTTTTAATTTTTTTTTCATGGTCTTAATAATTTTTCCAATTGTTAAGAGCATTTATAATGGTGACCTTTATTTTAAAGAGCATTTTTTACTTAAATAAAGAGCATCTTAATCAATTTTTAAATATGAATAATGTAGTTTTTTTTAAGTCCAATGGACTTTTTAATCTAAATGGATGAGAGAATTAATAAATAGCATGCATGGAAATTAGAAGTTGTAAAATTTATTAATTAAATTTAAAATAAAGAGTAAAATTCGCTCACGCTCTATTTTAAATTTAAATAATAAAAAATTTATTGGACTCTTGTTCTTTTGTTTTAGTTTTTTATTCCGAAGAGTTTGGAACGTATAAAATGTCAATTGAAGATATTCTAAGTTAGCATGACAGAAAATTTTAAAAAGATCGTGTCATTTATGATATTATTGATGTTATAACTTGTAAACAATTTGTACCTGGTAATGGGCCTATTTTCTTGGATGTAGAATCGTCATTATGAGTAATTCCAACTTGTACACTTTTTTTCCCTCCCTGATTGTGGTTTGATGGTTTGTGACACTTTCTATGCCTTGCCTTTTCTTTTTGGTTGGCATGTAGGACACGCACATTTTCCATGACCTTTATATATTGTGTGGTTTAACTGTTTGTTGTTTGATATTCATTATTCAATTGTCCTTGTTTGCCTAAATTGTGTGTATTGTGTTTGAATCATTTTTCCCATTTAGAAGCTTATCTCTCTCATGTTTCCAATGCACCTGCTCTTCAACTTATCGAAGCCTGTATTCTTCATTCTTGTATGGTTTTTGTGATCAAACTGAACAGTCTCTGCTTTTGGTTTGTTGTAGGTTGTCCAAGAAACTATTGACCCAAATGCAAGAATAGAGTTCAGGCCCAACACAGAAGATGACCCTCACAAGAGAAAGCCTGATATCACAAGAGCTAAAGATCTGCTTGGCTGGGAACCCAAGATATCCCTTCGGAAGGGTCTCCCTTTAATGGTCTCAGATTTCAGGCAACGCATCTTTGGTGACCATAAGGATAGCACCACTAGCAATGTGTCAACAGCTTAAGTTGGCAAAAGAAAGTTTTTTGTTGAGCAGCAGCAGAAATATAATTATCTGGTAGATATCCAATTTGTCATGGCCCTCGTCACAACAATACAGTATATGGTGGCACTGGCAACAAGCAGTAGCAGCACATGAGCTCCTTTTCTGAGGAATGAATCTGGAGGGTTTCCTTCGGTATTTGTTTTGCAGTCAGCTTCATTCATAATCCATGTCTTTTTTTTTTGTAATTTCTATTTGAAGGATAATAGACAAGTGAGCCTTGATATTAAAATTACTTCACTCTAATTTTTATGCAACTGATATATGCAGCAGCATTAGAAAGGGCTTGCTCTTCATTTACTGCTCCAATGTATTAGTTTTATTACAATATACAATCGTATCTTCATACATATGGTATATTTTTTTTTCATTATTCAAGAATTTATTATATCTCCTCTGGATTCTAAACCTGCATGATATTATTTTCCAAGAAAATGTATGAAGTGAGGTGTCATCAACATATATTGTTTTATTATATGTTGGACACTTCTTTTCAACCTCTAATTAATAATCCTGAGCGTTGGGAGGTGGAGATCTGATTATGGCCCCACACTCCTGTTGTTCAAAATGACGAACTATGCAGTTGCATGTGTGCGTCTTCAATGATGGGTTAATTGTGCTCAAAAGCATAACGTGCAACAAAATCAACGCAAAGCTCGTTTCTTTTTCTTTTTTTTCTCCAAACACCGAGTAGATATCTCGTATATTTAAAGGAGAGTTGCTGCTCCATGACAGTTGCCGTTTCGTAGATATCCAGAACAAATAATTGCCATCTGGATGCAAGTTTTTGCCTCATCCTCCCAGTTTTATTTTCGGACAACCAGTCCAGAGGAAAACGAAATTCATGGGCAACCTTTTGACCCAGCCTCCATCTTTCATAAATATAAACCCGATTCTATCCTATATATTTACACTGTAAATGCTCTCACTAACAATTGAGAGGATTACGACTTCGCAAAAATTGACTAAATTTGCTCAAATAACAACTAAAGGTACCAAGCACCAGCAATATGGCAACCAAACCTTCTCTCAAAAAAAAAAGGGCAACCAAATCAACCTAGGTAAACCGGCTAATGCATAAATATTGGAATTCGAACAGAGAAGCAATCAATTATGATTAAGAACAGCATTAAGCCTGAGCCGTCTCTTAAATTGTTCCACAGAAAACAATAACGCCTTGCAAAAAGAAAGTTCAAAAATTAACTAGTTAGAGCAAAACTAATAGTACGACAAAAGAACTTTTCACATAAATATTTAATCCCACATAGAAACCTGGAGACGACATGATCACACACTTCCTTCCTCAAAAGGAGACAACAAGCAAGAAGGTAATCTGTTTTCCTAACAAGTAACGATCATAAGAATCATCATATCTCATTTCGGATTCCTAACGACAATGATAACAGAGTCTCCTTGAAGAAACATTTTACTGATGAATCTATCTCTGTTAACTGGTTGAGCTTTCTTCTTGCCTTTCCCAGTTTTCGGCACCTGAACCAAAACAGTAAATTTAAATACTAGAATGTTGCAATTGTTTAGAGGAATGCTATAGCATCTGGCCAAAGAATTGAATGCACAGAGGTCTTTGTAAGTAAACCAACCTCGGTTCACATCTCCTTGACATTTTCTAGAACCATGTTGCAGTGTCGGTCAAATGCACGCACATATCCAAGAAGATTTTTGTTATTGCGGCAGCTAATGAGCAGCTTATTGTACAATAAAACATGTAAATCTGCAAACTAACAGAAGTTCTAACAGCAGATAGGTAAAAAAGCATACCCATGCCATCAGGAACTGACGCAAGATTTTTACTAAGGGACACCCTCATATTTAGTAATTACCCAAAAATTTTAAGAAAAAATATTATAAATTAGAGATTAAAAAATTAAATTGTTAAAATAAAAAAGTTATTTTATTAATTTTGTAAATTTTAGAGATTAAATAGTAATTTATATTATTTTATTAATTTTAACAACTTTATTTAATAGTAATTTATCTTACAAAATATTAAAAATTAAAAGGTAAAAAAAAAAAAAAGAATATTTAATTAAATAATATTTTATTAGAAATTAAAAAAAAAATAATTTTTTAAAATAAAATAATTATTATATTAATTTTATAAATTATAGGGGTTAAATAGTAATTTTACATTAAAATTTTTTTAAAATAAAGGGTAGATGCCCCTTGCTTTGCCTTGAATCCGCCATTACATGTCATATATATTCAGTGATTTGACCAGCTAATATCAGAGTTGATAACCCCAGGAGCATAAATTAGGGTGGGTTTGGGAATTTTGAGAATCGGAGCCAACATTCATAAAGCTACCAGATATGGTGAGAAACCAAAAAAACGATGATATAAAAAGCCTCTCTCTAAGACTGTGAAAGACAGAAAGAGAGCTACACTATCACAAACTCACCATAATAAGGTCCCTTCAGTCCAGTCAGGCTATCCCAAGCTAAACAGGTTTGGGTTTTCCCAAACAGCCCCACGATTGCCCACACAACACTCAATTTTAAGTTAAACACTGCTACACTTCAGTTATTTATCTAATGACAATACCAGCAAAGCAGAATCTTGCTTCTTATAAGGCCGTTAGGTTAGACGCTATCTGTGTATTATTTTAACACTCATCAAGAGAACAGAAAATGGCCCAGTGCTGAATTCCTCTGATCATGCTTGGCCTGTTAAAAAAGGTTAGATGAGTGTAAAAAACAACCTGAAAAACTGAAAGACTAAAGTAACAGGGATTCTACAAAATCAAACTTGTTCCCTACAAATAAAATAAACTTATATGTAATCAATGCATGGACATATCTCATTCCTAGTTGAACTGCAAAAACAAATATCAAAACCATGGTTTTTCATTTGAAATGGCTAACCAAGAGAAGCGTTGGATAACTATAGACGAATATCACCTAAATTCTTATTGCATACACAGTAGAATGCCATTGCATCGCATGATATTTCTAGCATACATTTAGATCATCATTGATACCATTACAGTTAATTCATTCTTATAGTTCATTATTAAGTGATGTTATGTTTGGCTGTATTCCGAGTTGATCCATATCCATAAGTGGATTCGATCCGATTCTATAAAATTTGAGCTCAATTGAAATTTGGTTTGTGAAGCAGAATAAAAATTTTGTTTGTGCTGTTTTCCATGGACTTAGGTTTTTCATGAAACCGAATCATATTAAATTATTTCTGAGTTCTCCTTTTATTTTTTGCTTTGATAATTTTTTTTATTGCAATTTTTGTTTTTGTTTTGTTTTGCGCTTACAAGTGAAAAAACAAGAGGTAAAAGTTTCTTTTGAAGTGGAAAAAGTGCAGTATATTGTGCAAGTACAAGTTTTGGAATCTTAAAAGTACAGTGATACTGAAAAACAAAACCAGTGCTAAGAAAGTAAATAAGTAATATCAGGAATGGTAAGCATATAAGGAGGCAGTCAGAAAACATACTGGCATCCTCGTCCATTGGCCTACTGCACAAGACCGAAATTGAGGAGAACTGTTAGTATAATTCGGCGATATCTGATGTATGAAGTTCACAAGAAAATAGAAATCCGAAGCACATTAATCATGGAAAAATAGACAAATTTTCAATTATTCTCCGCAGACAATTGAACTAATTGGGATTAAGCTAAAAGAATTGGAGCTCAGAGCTTCGAGTAGCACAATAAACGGAGATAAATGTATGGTAGAATCAAATAATCAACCGATCAAACGAAATAGAGAGAAAATACTAGAAAACTACCTCATGGTAGCTCAATTAGATTCCTCTCTAAGCAAACCTGCAGGCAAAAAACGCGAATTGCTCAGTTTTATAGATGGCAATCTCGGTCTGCGACCATAGACCCCTTGGTACATTTTCATTTTTGTAGACCAAACCTAACAAAGCCCGGATCCTATATATACATACGATCAATTGATATAAGCGTTTTCAGGCCCAATTTAAAGCCTACTCGATGGGCCCAATTTAAAGCCTATTCGATAATAAACGGAATTCGAATAAAGTGTAGCATCTTAAAATGTAATGGCGCGTTTGCAGTTCATAATTATAATTAAAATACTAAATTAATTGTTAATATTTAATTATTTATTATTATTAAGAGAAATTATTATATATATATATATATATATATATATATATATATATATATATATATATGAATGTGTTTTCACTTCAACTACATATAATGGTTTTATTTAATTAATATATCATATTATTTCATTAATGATAATAATAAATTAAACACTAGAAATTAGTGGCTATAAATTATGATCCCAAATATCAATTCCTGGCTTCGAATGGCTCATAAAATTTGTTAACAAGCCATTGTTTTAATTCAATTATGAGTTGGAATTCTCTTTATATCGTATTCATTGTTTGTTAGGACATAAACATGGAAATTTTCTTTTTATTTTCCCAATAATTTCAATATTTGGGTATAATAATCAGATTAATTTAGATTCAAAGAATATATATTTATTAATTAATTTTTAGGTGGTTCATTTTGTTTTTTAACTTGTAATCAAAATATGCACCTCAATTTCCAATAATATTACTCTATTTCATTTCCTCTCATAAACGAAAAACACTTTTAACATTTGCAGGAAGAAGATGAAAATAACAGCTATGGAAAAATATAACATAGCCTATATAACTGAGTGGAGCGTGCGAGGCTCTTTAAATCCACAGAGATAAAAGCCACGCGATTGCTTCTTCCTAGATTGCTTATTATCAGGAAATTCAAGTCTCTCTATGCCATTGTTGTAGGGTTCAAGAACTGGTTCGGCCATAAGTTCATGGGTGTGCTTGTCAAGCCAAGCTACTATATCTCCAAAAACAATGTCTACATTTTCATCAGTCTCTCCTGCTGTCAGTCCATGCCACATTCCAGAGTACAGTTTCATGGTTTTGTCTTTACTACTGGCATGCTCATACAAAGCCTTACTTATTTCTGGGTCTGTCACCATATCTGCATCACCATGTAGCAACAAGAATGGCAGTGTCACCTGCAAATAAAAATACACACTCAAACTTTATAGTCAAATTGTAATTTTTAATGCTAAAATTTGAAAATTATATGAAATTACAAGTTTTCTTTATGGGGAAATATAAAGATAGACAAGTGATTTTTAAAATCTGTCTGACTAAAATGGCGAAGCAAAGAAACTTCCCATCTTATCCAAATATTGAATGCTGTTGAACTTGGAAATAGAAAATGACAGGTCATCTCCTTTCAAGATTTGGTACAAGTTCAGTGATTTATCATTTAATAACATTAAGTAGGTCGCTTGAAAGAGAGGTGGACACGGGCCAAATCAGAAAATTCTTTTAAGAAAGACTAAAACAATTAATCACTACTCCCTCTAGTCCCCTAAATTACGTCAATGGATGGAGAAGTGTTTCAGCCTTAGTTTCACACAGTTTATGAAAATAACTTTTCATATGAGAAAAAATTTTATTCTTAAAAATAATATTTTCAAAAGCAATTAAATATATGTTTGTGTTTGATAAAATATAATATAAAAACTAATTATAAACTCATAAGAATATTTTTGTCCACTATATAATATAAAAACTGATTATAAACTCATAAAGATATTTTTATCCACTAATTTTTTAAAATTAGCTACGTATTTAATCTAAAATTCAGTTATCTTCAAAAGTTTCAATTTCTAACTTATTCAAATAATTAAATTTTAGCTATCTAGATAATTATTTTTATTAATTTTGATATTTACCAAACACTATAAATTGAGACAAAATCAACTTTTCACTCAAACAAATTATTTTTTCTTTTTTATAAGCTGTGCCAAACGGACACTCAATATTCATTTCAACAAACAGTGAGGAGATCATCATAAAAGTTAGCTAAATTTTCCTTCGAAATGTTAGAGACTAATGAAGTGAGCAACGAAAAAAAGTTTACTTTTGTTATTTGTAACATCATTACTCTTCAAATACAAGGACTGCTTAAGCTGAATTTTGTGCTTTTCATTTTTGGTCAAGTACCTATAAATACAATTTCCAATAATTCGTAACTTTGTATAAAATGTAAACCCTGTGGCATAATTTAAATTATTGCAGTTTTTTTATTAAGTCCTTATAAGTTGTGATATGCGTGATGTAAATACTATATTTTGTTCAAACAATTTTAATTACCTTTTAAAATATATAACAAATTTTAAATAAAAAAAAAATTGTATAAAAATTGATTTTTTTTAAAAATTTTATGGGTTTTATATATATTTTAAAAATATATAATAAAATTAAAAGTAATAATAAATTTATATAAAAGAAGGAAATTTTTATTTAGTTTTTATAAAGTCTTTTAAATTAAAAAAAAAAAAAAAAAAAGAAAAAGATAAAGAAAATTTTATTTTTATTTTTAAATATTGGTATTATTTATCAAATTTATCCTTTTTTAATTTTTATGTTATTTTATTTATTTTAGTATTTTCTATATAAAAAATAAAGAAAATTAAAAAAAAAAATCATTTCATTTAAAATTTTATTTTTTCTTATTCCCATTCTTTTGCAGCGTTATTTCTCTAAGAAGATGTTGTGCCCATATGCAACAAAAGAATTGGAAAAAGCAAAGAAGCAAAAACTGGAGTGAGCTAAAGATTAGGTGGTAACCTGGTTTAAACTCTTTTCAAGGTTCATGCTAGTTCTGAGCATTTCTAGGGCAGTTTTCAGCCTAGGTTTGTCTTGGTAAATCAGCTTGTTGTTCCTTATCTGCAAACCATCAAGACATCATTAATTTTAATGATCATATAATATTAATCAATTTTTCTGTCAAATGAACAAAGAATTAGGAAAATTATTCAATAAATTAGACTATAATTATAGAACACGAACAATTGATCTACCTTATCTCGTTTAACAGGATCTCTGAATGCTGAGTTAATGACATCTTTAGTTGGAACTATCTTCCATTTTGGTATAATCTCTTCAAAACTAGTCAATATATTAACAACCACTGGATGCGGTTTCAACTTTTCTGATATCTACCAAAATTTAGGCCACACAATAAATTGAAAATTATTCAAAACAATGGTAATAATAAAAATCACATATATTACTACTACAGTACCTTACACATAGGGGCAACAAGAACAGCTCCATTATAAAAAGAAGGTTCCTTCTTGTGCAGTAATAAGGTCACTGCCCCTCCCATTGACTCTCCATACAGGAACCTGCACTTGTCCCTGTAATCTTTCTCAACTATAAATTGTAAAAAACATTGGAAACAAAATTAGACTTAATCTATTAGCATTATTCTTATATAGTTAATAAGTTAAAGTGCATACTTACCACAAACTGACTTGAAAAATTCATTGCAATCATTGACAATATTTTCAAATTTCTTGATATAACAGCGAGAACCAGAAGACCGTCCATGGCCTTCATAGTCAATTCCAAACACAGCATATTTGGCACGAGCAAGCCTGATTCCACATTCTATTAAAATCAAGATTTCATATTAAATTGGATTATTTTAGCCATAACAGTTAGTGCATATTGAAACAAATATCATGTTCATTTAATAATTAATAATACTATTAAATTACCCAACTCGACCAAAACAATTACACTCATTGCATTTGTACACATTTAAAGGAATTTCAATGCATTTATGTTATGTCCAAAATTTAGAATGCATTTGCACACAGGGATTAAGCTCAAATTATGAATTAAGACAGTGTTCCAAGTTAACGCTAAACCTACTAATAGAAATTTCATTTTTAGGTCACCAGCCCCATCTATATTTCAGGGACTAGATGGGTAATGGTTGCAGCAGGTTGAGACTAAGGATTAGGTGGTTGCCAAACCTAACCAACTTATAGCTGGCCAAAACTTTTATTTCAGGTCAGACTGATTCAGTACCTGAGACCTGACTTACATACATAACATAAGTACATTATACAAGTTTTGGCCGCAGATGATATTAAATATTTTAGCAATAAAACTAACTACTTGTTAGAAAAAAAACATTGTGTCCATGTCATATATACAGTTCTCATGTTAAAGGGAAAATCCATTTTTTAAGCTTTTATTAAGCTTCTATTTTCCAATTCTATATTATGCAAGGTCTATTTAAGCTGAGAAAAAATACTACACTAAATATATCATTCAAATTAAATGATATTTTTAATATTAAATTTAATATTTAATATTTAATATCATTTTCCAATTCAAATACCATAAATATAAATTCAATCACTAATAGCTTAGTGAAATTAAGAATTAACAAGTGAAAAATTAAAAATAATAATAATAAAATGGCAACCATTGTAAAGATGATGGAAAGGGTATAGAAAGACATGAAGTTCAAGAAAGAGAAACAAAGTCATCAAAGGGAATTTATTACCTTTCATGTAACAACTGCTCTCCATGCCATACCCTGCAAAACCCATTAATGACTTCAATACACACACCCAATCCCAGAAAGACTGAAGAAGAGAGAGAAACACAGATATATGTTAATGTTACCATGGCAGAGGAAAACCAGAGCTTTTGGAGAAGAAGAAGCAGGCAACCATCTACAACTAAACAACTGCACTCCCCTAGAATTCTTTATATATTTCTATCCATAAAAAAAAAAAAAAAAAAAAAAAAAAAATCAAAATCATAATGAACAATGAAACAAAAGAGAAGGGAGAGAATTAATAAACAGAAGATTCAAAATTAATCTGACCTCTTGATATTCAAACTCCATGTTTATTAAATTAATGCAACAGCTAAAAAACAAGAGAAAATAAACTAATTTTAAAGCTTAGTTAGTTATAATAATAGTATATAAGTGTGGGATTGTGGGCTAAGGGTGAGAGAGAGAGAGAGAGAGAGAGAGAGAGAGAAAATTAAAGAAGTGGTCTTGAATAAAATAACGAAGAAAGTGGGAAACTTTTTAAGGAAGAAGAGATACGATCAGATTTGTATTTTACTCACACGAGCAAGGCCACCATTCTTTTAGAACGAGGTGGTGCCCCAGTGCCTATCAGCCCAACCTTTGTGTATATAAAATCATTTAACAGACCCATTGAATGGGCTGGGCCAAGTCCGATTTCCTTTTTCTTTTCTTCTTTTAATGTTAGTTCAAACTTGACTTAATCCAATAAATTGAATTTAAAATTTTATCTAAATTTAATTTTAAGTTATAAATTATATTATTATTATTTATTTTTTTATATCTCTATTATAAACTTTTAATTTTGAAAATATCATATACAATTTTTTTTTTAATTTTTTGAACTTTATTATTGATTTAATTTTGAATTTTTATTTTATTTAAGGATAGTATGATGAGATTAAAAATTGAAAAAGAAAAAAAAAATCCCTAACTAGTTGAGTAGATTTTAGTGACTTATTCTGTAAAATCATATTATATTGATAAGTGATAACCACAAAAAGCTCTTGTGTGGGATCCAAAAGAATTTAAATATATATTAAAGAGGAGTGTGAATAGCTGCATTCGTGAGACTCACTTCAAATTGGCTATTTCTCAATTATTACGGAAAATGTCCATTCATAATTTAACATTGTCTCTCTCTATTTATATATATAGTCTCTTAACAATAAATTTAAATTTAAATTATTGTCCAATGTTAAAAGAAAAAACAACATTCGATACAAATGGATGTTTTGTAATTGTATGAAAATCATTTTTCACATAATGAATCAAACCTTTTTCACATAATGAATCAAACCCATTAACTACTAGTACAACTACAAATCATCTTTCGTTGAATAACTTAAAGGGATAAAACACAGTTATAAAAATTTTATAATGCAAAAGAAGTAAAGAACTAAAAGATAGCAATTCAAGGTACAACAACAGCTTATGGTCATTAAATCTTTTCTGAGTAAAACAAAGGAATTTCTTTAGCTTGTTGAATCAATCAAACCGGAAGTGAATTAACCTATTCTAGATTCAAATAAAAAATATCAAATAACGTTTTTTTTAACACCACCAAAAATCAAATAGGAGGCATGAATTGAAAATTTAATGAATGTAGTATGTCATGCACAGGGTGGCTGCAGATCACCTCACTTCTCTACAGCTACCCTTTCAGCGGCAGATACTTTAGAAAGTCTTGGAATAGTCAGCGGCAACACTCCTGTTTCCAACTCTGTGTCCCAGCAGCAACAGCTGCCCCTGCCATTGCACCCGCAATCACAGCATTCACCTGTAATAAGAAAAGCTTTGATGACTTTTGTTAATGAATCTACAAACCATCTTATTTTCTACAGAATAGAAGAACTAATAATACTCCAGTCTCTATATAAACTGAAGAAAGAATATATACTCCTCACCTAACATACAATCAAGTGAGGAGGGCAAGAGACTTTCGTGCAGTCAAAAGATACATAATCAAATCCACAAAATTCATATTATGCTCATCCAGTGGAAATCCCAGCCAACGCTATATGCTCATCCTCTCATCTTGTTAAAAGAATTTAATATTTTGTGCAAGGAAGAATTAAGTTTGAAAATCCTAAATTTCCAATAATTACAGATTACCCATGTCTGATGACATTGAAGCTATTGTAATCCTATCAACTAATGAAAGATAGGTGTGCTAGGTATAAGAGTCAAGTGCTTAGACTGCAAACTAAGAAATAGCAAAATATGCAAAGTGATTTCTCGTTATAAAAAAGCAATGATATGCACTACAAGGTGGAATTGAAAACTGTCCTCAATCATATTCATAAGAAAACTAAAGTTATTTTTTAGGATTATGTAAGTTTCCGCCTTTTCCTTTCCTTTCTCAATCAAAGCTTATATTTGCCAAAAAGGAAGGACTCACCAATAATTTAATGCATGAATGAGAAAGACAAGGCAGTTCATTCACTTGGATCTTAACATTGTCAAACTAATAAACTTGGGATTCTGTTCTCCTAAGTGGCTATGGTAACAAGATAGAAATATAACTAACCCAATCGTTCTTTTTCCTAAGTCTTTGAATTCCACAAAGGGAAAATGTAAAAACTCCAGCAACAAGCCCTGATTAATAACAAACAATGAAAATGCAGACAAGTAATAATGGAATAAGTTAAAAACCTGAAAACAACTGGCAGGCACTGCAACAAGCATCAAATGCATTTAGATGAACACCATGAAGTAATAAGAAGCAATAACTCAGATAAAAACAAAATCTGACAACATATATGAAAGACAAACAACCATTGAAGATTCAAGGGAAAATGATGCAATGTGGGATACAACACACTTGAGTGAGGATGTGGCTATAATCATGCAGTAAAGATAGGTCACCAAATTACATGAAATCAAATTTAATTGCCATACTACGAATATTTAACATTTGAAACTAATCTTGAACATCCTCGTCAAATTTAATTGCCATCTTCAATGACGAGGATGTTCAAGATTAGTTTCAAATTTAGAGGATGTTCAAGATTGAAATTACAAGTTTCGCAGAGTATAATGACGAGGAAAAGCAATCCGGTTCGAACAATAAGCAAACATCATGCATAACAACAACATGGCGATTTTGTACATAGAAAATCAAAGTCCTTTCATGAACCATGTAACTCCATACTTGCACAGGAAGATAGAATCACTAAATTATTTACTTACACTAAAACAAATTAAAAATAAAGCTTGAAATAACATGCGAGCACATAACGCAACGCTGACACGACAATTAAGGTACTTTAGGAACAAGATAATACATGTGTTTTCAGATTACCGCATTGAAAGCTGAATTTTCCAATTGACTTTGCCTGCACATTAATTTAAACAAAAAATAGAAAATGAGACTTCAGACTCCAGAGCCTACACCGACAAGCACTAATATAAGAGATTGTGAGAAAATCTAATGGAAATATCTTACCACGAAGGGAGCATGAGCGATGCCGCTCCAGCCTGTATACGCAAGGAAAACAAAGACGGAGTTATAGAAGGGTAAATCATTTTGTATCGATGGCGGGAACTTGATAGTAATTGAAAGGTGCTAATTATTTTGAAGATAGCTAAAAGAAATTACCTCCTTTGTGGGCATCATACGGACGTATAGATGACCCCCAAATTGCACTTGCCTGAAATAGAGATTAATTTCTTCTATTTTGAGTAACTTAAGGATTTCTAGAACTGGAATAATGGCGCTTCTCTTTGAATTTAGAAATCGAAATTTCTTACCGTTCCTACAGGGAGAATTGAATCAACGGCGAGAGGAGAGCACGGAACGACGCTCTGGAGCTCTTTTTCCATGTCTCCCTTAGGGGTGGCATCGGTTCGGTTTGGATTGTTTGAAGGGATTTTATTAAATCAAACCGATTCTTTCGATTTAAATAATTCTCAAACTAAATCAAATTATCATTATTATTAAATCATCAATTTGATTTGGTTTGATTCAATTTGATTGATTTCAGTCTATTAATTTCAAATCGAATTTTTTTAAATAGTTAATATTTTATTATAAATTTAAGAAAAAATACCGATATTATGTAAATAATAAAAAAAATTTAAAAATAATTTAATATATAATATTTATTTATTTTATTAATTAACACATTTAAAATTTATTTTTTCTCAATACTTAGATTTTTTATTTATTTTTATTAATTTTAATGAATAATTATTTTTAAAAAATATTAATTTAACGATAGGTTAAAAAAAAATGGGTGTATATAAAACAAAACTAAAAATAATTTCAGTTTAATTCAGTTTGAAACTGAGAAAAAATTCAAACTGTAAATCATTTGTTTCTATTTAAATAAAATTAAATAATTATAAAATCATAATTTGAATTTAATTTGATGGATTTGACTTTTATTTTAGTATAATTTTCTATGTGATCTTCATTTGTGCTTGTTCAGTGAGTCAAAACAATGATGTTTTACCAATTTCAAAGCTAAGAAAGAAAACATAAAAACAAACAAATACGTGATAGCTAATTACAAGGGTGACATCAGATAAGATATTATTAAATTAAATTAATATATTTTATTTAAAATTTTTTTAAATTAAATCAAATTATATATACATAATTTTGATTTCATTCGGTTTAAAATCGAAAAAAAATATTAAAATTATAAATTAAATTAAAATTTTAATTTATTTTATTTTTAAATAAAAAAAAATTAAATAAATTGTGAAACTATCGATTTCAATTTGATTCGGTCAATTTAATCGGTTTGATTTTTACTCCTATGAGGTGGAATTCAAACGACGTCGTTGGAGTCAATCCAAAACCCTAGATCCTTAACCTTTTCATATTCTTCTCGGGGGCTGCCTTTATTTCTCTGAGTTCTGTTTTACTGGTCTATCGATCCTGTGAGTCGCGTAGCAGAAGCGGCAAGATGAGTCGCGGGGCGGCAGCTGGAGCTAAGGGGAAGAAGAAGGGAGCAGCCTTTGTGATCGACTGCGCGAAGCCAGTGGAGGATAAGATCATGGATATTGCCTCGTTGGAAAAGTTCCTTCAGGAAAGGATCAAGGTTGGCGGAAAGGCCGGTGCTCTCGGTGACACTGTCACCGTCACTCGTGAGAAGTCCAAGATCACCGTTACCTCCGATAGCAACTTCTCTAAAAGGTACTCAATTGCCTTAAATTTGTGCTTAGATATGGTGTCTTTAGATTCTTCTAAATGGAACTGTGACAAAAAAATTTAGGGTTTTTTAGGTTTGCTAGATCTGCATTCGAATTTTTATCTGATAGTTGAACCAGCTCTACAGAAGGAAAGCTTTTACAAGTAGCATCTTCATATTATATGAAGTATTATGAATTAGATTGCTGGGTTATGTAATTGTATTAAATGTGAGTATTAGGATCCTTTCTGAGATCAATGGAAAATATAACAGAATTGCTATTGATTGCTTCATACCCTGTGGAAGTAAATTTTTGTAGTAGTTAGCAGATACTGAGGTGGTAAAGGATCTTTACTATTTTTTTTGCTTGGTTTTATTTATTAGCTGGCTAGAAGATACTGAGACAGAGGTAGTTTTGTGGCTTGCTATACCATATCTCATTTGCAGCTTGATAAACGATATCTGGCTTGGCTTGTGCAATGTTTTAAATCTGAGACAGTTATTTCCCTTTCATGCCATTGACTAAAAAAGAAATAAAAGCATTTGGGTTACTTTTTGATTGATCGACTGAAGCGACCATCATCTGTGCTTAACTTTTTTAGTTCTATACATTTCTGTATTATTTTCTCTTCAACCTTGTAAGGTCTCTGAATTTTGGTTTGAAACTTGAAATGCCATTTCAGCAACTTCCAATGCACTTAGCAATTCCATCACTTTTTTTTCAGGTATCTTAAGTACTTGACCAAAAAGTACTTGAAGAAACACAATGTTCGGGATTGGCTTCGGGTGATTGCTTCCAACAAAGACAGGAATGTGTATGAATTGCGGTACTTCAACATTGCCGAGAATGAGGGAGAGGAGGAAGATTGAAGACCCAGCAAATTATATGTTCTCGTTTCCTTGTTTTACAACTTTCATCTCTGGGATATGTAAGACTTGTTGGGTTGTTTTGTGATTCTTCTGAGTTTGAAATTTGGGCTATTTATAATTAGATATCTACTTTTCCTGTATTAGATGCTATTAATACAAAGCAGATATCTTGCACCGGATTTTGATTATAGAGGTGGTTATCTTTAGGCATTGATTTCCAATCTCATGCCTATGGAACCGGATGTGCTTATGTGGGGAGCTCTATTGAGTGTATCTAGGATACATGGAGACATTGAAACGTGTGAGATTGCCCTCAAGAAATTGATTGAATTGGAACCCACCGATGGTAGTGCTTATGTCCTTCTATCTAATGTCCATGCAAAGAAGGGTAAATAGAGTGAAGTGCGATATGTGAGAGATATTATGGAGGCAAAGGGGACCAAGAATGTTCCTGGTTGCAGTTTAGTTGAGGCAGGAGGTGTCCTTCACGAGTTTTTAGTAGGAGATAATTCTTATCCAGAAAATCGAGAAATATATTTGATGCTTGATATGATTATGAAGATATTGAAAATGGAGGGTTATGTGGAAGGTACAAGGGAGGTGCTGCTTGACTTGGATGATGAAGGCAAAGAGTTGGCGTTATCCCTTCATAGTGACAAACTGGCAGTTGCCTTCTGCTTTTTAAAGTCAAGTCCAGGTGCTCCAATTCGCACTGTTAGGAATCTGAGAATATGCCGTGATTGCCCTATCACCATGAAGATGATATCTAGAGTGTTTGATAGAGAGATTGTTATTGGAGATTGCAAGCGTTTTCACCATTTTAACTGAGGACGATGTTCCTGTGAGGATTACTGGTAGTTGGACATCATGGCTGCAGGGATCCGTCCGACAAAAATACTGGGCTTGTGTGGAGAAATTTTCCTTAAAGCCTGGCTCGAGCCTGAATCCAGAGAGCTCGTCTTTTATGGATCAGGCTTAGAATTAATTAAAAATTATCAAGCTTGGCCTGACTCGATCTGCACTAAATTACTAACCACTAATTGTTAAATTCATATGCTAAATTATATTTAATATTTATAATATATATTCTGCTATATATTTTAATTGGATCCGGATTTGGATAGTAAATGAGATCTAATTAAGCCCGATTCGATTCCGGTCCGGTCCGGCCTTCAATTTTATCAGATCTACTGGTAGTCCAATTTGGTCTAGACTTTGTTGAATTGACCTGATCTTTAACATCACATGCCACAGGATAAATGCAGGCTATATTTCTAGTGACAGCTCCTAGAGGCACATCACTGGCTTTAAGTAGCAAATTGTTTTTCACATTTTTGTGGGGATTATCTAGTAAAAAAAATTTTGTATGTGGTATCCCTAAATATCATGTGTAGGGTACCATTAAGATCGAAAAGAAGAAGAAAATTTTGTGGGTAAGAAATAGAAAAACTTGATTGCTTGAGATAGAGTGCACACATAACATGTGAAATTATAATTGATTTATCTTAGCAATGTTGGTAAGTATCCTGATGATGAACTTCTAAGGAAACATCACACATCTTGTAGCAATTTGCTCATTTCCAGTAATGTTGAAACCATTTTCTCCTCCTTGGTGAGCTTATGAATTTCTAGGAGATATTTGACCCTCAAATGATGTAATAGATCTGATTGCCAAAGGCAATTTGATAAAACGGCATCGTAGCACAGGTATTTTGCTAGCATAAAATAAAACGTGTAGAAATATTTTTCTTTCCCTTATTATTAAAAAACAAAGAAATATCTACTAATTGTCTACACACAAAAAGAAAATCATTAGTTAATTTGTTCTGAACTGACATTTGAGTTAACATTTGGAATAAGTCTTACCCATATGAATGGCCAATCAATTATTTTGTTTTCGCAAACTATCGGTGCCTTATAATTGCGTCTTCTGAAAAAATTTATTGTCCACAACTCCACATTTGAATCAAAAGACCAAACTGGATCTATTGGAGCTCGGCGATCGTCTATGAATCTCCGGTGATATCATCTTCGTCAGTTTTTATTTATTTATTATTTTGTATATTTTGAATTTTGATTATTTATAAATTAAATTCTAAATCTCTACAGCAGAGCTTCAGTGGCTACGAGATGGTTACTTTGTCTGACAGATAATGTTACTGTTCTGCGATAGTTGTGATCCTTAGAGCTTGAAGTTGATTAAGATGGCCTATAGGAGCAGATTTGAATTTCTCAATGTTTTCAAGGGTGAAAAATGTGAAAGCTACTTGCTTTTCCATGGTGAAACTGCGCTTAGTAATGGGGTTCGGAGCTTTTGGTATTTTGTTGGTCTAGCTTATTGCTTCATTGGATTGTCAGCTATAACTACTCGTTTTTTCCGGTCTATGGAAAATGTAGTTAAGCATTCGCGTAAAGTAGTGGAGATTGACCCTTGTACAAATACTGAAGTTATCAGATATGAGAGGGTATGGAATTACGCAATTGCAGATATATCATTGCTGGCGTTTGGAACTAGTTTCCCTCAGATTTCATTAGCAACTATTGATGCTATTCGGAACATTGGGAATCTCTATGCTGGAGGTCTGCAATCTGTGTCTATTTTTCTTTTTTGTGTCTGCAATAAACTAATTCATATTAGTTCTTTTTTTGTTTTATCTAATATCTGTGTAAGTGGGGTATTAGATAGGAGTTAGGACATGGGATTAACTACAATTGACCTTAGGTTGTTCACTTGTTTGCTTAGTGGATTTCAGGATCCATTTAATTATTAAAAGATGATCATGAGAAGAGAAAAGTTGGGTATAATTTAAAAGTTACAGACGCTCGGCTATGTTCTGTTCATATATGACGATGTGATTAAATCCTTTTCTTTTGGCATCCAGATCATTTATGATATTGAAGTCGTTCTTTTTCTCCTTCTTTTATGTGTGTTTATGCATACAAGATTAGATGATTGGAGTTTTAATAGCAGCAGTTAGTACATAATCAACTGTGATACATTTTCCTTACATTCTGAATTTTTTTGCCTGCTATATCTGCAGATTTTATCTGTTGTCGTGATCTCTTCATAAAAATAGTTTGACAGATATTTACTTTTTTTTTTTTTTTTTTCTGACATATTAATGATTTTTCTATTAAACGTAATCCCTAGGATTGGGTCCTGGAACACTTGTTGGTTCCGCTGCATTCGACCTTTTTCCTATCCATGCTGTTTGTGTGGTGGTTCCCAAAGCTGGAGAATTAAAAAAGATATCTGATATAGGAGTTTGGCTTGTGGAGCTCTTTTGGTCTTTCTGGGCTTATATTTGGCTCTACATCATTTTAGAGGTAACTTAATGCATGGCCCTATCCCGTGAACTGCAACTTTGTACAATTTTAGATAATTTTATATGATATGCAATATATATTTTTGATCGACTTATGAGGATGGAATTTTCATCCTAGCTTTTTAATTGTTGAATTCATCTCTTTCTGTGGGGACTTCTACATTGTTCCGCTTATATTTTTGCTCAAGGTTCTTGAGTTCAGTTACATTTCCACATATTCGTTCAACCTAATATGCCATACTTGGACATGTCTTGATCTGATTATTGGTCATAATTCATATCAGCCTTATTCCTATTGGTGTTTTTTCATACTTTAATTGAATTCCATCTAATTGTTTTTTCTTTTCTTAGTATTTCTGGTGTTTGTATTTGACTGCATTGAAATTACCATGATTATGGTTGTCACATGTGGGATACCTGCTCAGCAATGATGTCTTACAACTTATGTGCAGGTATGGACTCCTGATGTCATTACAATATTGGAGGCCTTATTGACAGTACTGCAATATGGTTTGCTGTTAATACATGCTTATGCACAAGATAAGCGTTGGCCTTACTTATCTCTCCCAATGTATTTTTCTCTTCCTTTTCTTTCCTTTTTCAAAGAAAATTTTGCTCCAATTGGAATTCCATGCTCAGTTATCTTGCGGTCTTGTGCTAATTGTAATCCAAAGTGAAAGAACTGAGAGGCCAGAGGAGTGGGTACCAGAAGAGGTCACTTCATTTAAACACCAGCATGATGTTTATGAAGAGTACTCTGAGATAGTTCAAACTGATGAAGATAAAATCAGGAATCCTGTTGATATATTCTCTATCCATTCAACTGTTGGGACAGGTACTCGTGTATTGCTGCATTATTTTATTTAAGTTTTAGTAGTTTGACTTCTATCACATCTCAGAAATTCGTTGTTAAAATGTTGGTAGAAACTTACAAGCTGGGCTATATACCCTAGCATTCACAATGATGCCATGACCTGTGTGAGTGAATGCCTGATTATCACTGTAACCTAGAGTTGACCTTTCTTATAAATCATCTTTTGCAAGGATTTGACCTACAAATCATTGTTACAGTTAAGATAATGAAAGGAAGGGACACTATAGCAAGTGTTTTTATGAGTACCAATGTAAAGCCAGTCATGCTAATTTTCCCACAGAGCCCATTATTCCTCTCTTGCCATAGTATGGCAGTGCTCTGTGATTCTCAAATGTGGATTCTGCAACAAATTTGTGTGCTTTTTATGTGATCTAAGTTATTTTCTGAAAACTTTGGAAATTTGAACTGAATTATAGGATTTGTTTGGGGAGAGAATGCAGCGTTGAATTTATTATTTTCTTTTCTGTATACCTGATTCATGGAGCAACTTTGAGCTTTACTTTCAAGTATTTTTGAGTGATTCTTTGTGCCTTGACTTGTAGAGTGTTCTATACTTTGTTCGCATAGCTACTGTGATATGAAGAAAAGTACCATTATATAAAGGTATTGATTTGAAAGAGAAACAAAAAGTAATTTTGGGTTGGGACTTTAGTTAGAGGAGAAGGAAAATAGTGAAAAATGAAAAGGAGCTCCAGCTGGTTAAAGATTTCTTAAACTCTTGGAGTATATCTGCCAAAAAGTACAATAACAACAACTAAGCCTTAATCATAAGCTAGCTATGGATCCGTTTCTTCCACTCCACTTGGTTTTGTGTTACTTCTATAGAAAGACTTGGCATGTCATTTTATGTATCAATTAGGTTTCACGTTGTATGTTATGTAGTCCGTTGCTGAAATAATTTGTAAAGAAGTGTACATGCAATGGTGTCAAGGCAGCATCTACTTGATGTTAAATTTATTAAACACTAAAATAAGGCTGCGAGGCGGAAGGAAAGAAAAAGAAGCATTACAGTCACATTATATTTGGTTCTTGAATACTATGCAAATTTTCCACTAAAATCTTTACTTTGCAGATCCAGTGTATCGGAGAGTGCCTCTAACAGATGATGCATCTAACTCCAACAAATATCTTCACAATGAAAAAGATTTTGATGTGGTTGCTCTTTGGAAACACCAATTTGTGGATGCAATCATGGTCGGTACCATAACTTTTTTATATATATGTTGAACTTGTAGAAACTTATGTAAAATATTGATGCTGAAAAATCCTTGCTTAGGCCAAATTATGCTAGGATTCTCAAGTCTCTCTCTCTCTCCCTACATACAACCAGAGGAAAATAGGTTAGAAGATTTCTTTTCAGCATTAGAGCTCAAGGACTGTTTCAACATATGATTATAATTTATTCAAAATCAATTGTCTTTTCTTGTTCTTTTATATGCTTGTTAATCCAAATTAGTTGGAGCATCTTCTTTGATTGCTTATAATGCAAAAGCATAATTGTACACTCTTGTCTTGAAAAATTCCCACATCTTGGTTTCTATGTTAAATTGAGTTTTTCACAGCTCATACAAATTATATTAGAGTAATTGGAAACACAGCTTCTAAATTACTTCATTTTCACACAGTTTATCTTTTATTTCATTTTTTTTTTTGTTTCATCAGGTAGTATTCGGTTCACATGTTTGTGGAACTTTAACTTTCTTTTAAGCCTCAGCCCCCATGCACCAACTTTTTCCTTTTGAAGTTTCTTTCTTTATACTAGGTGAATAGTTTTCTTTTTCTTTTTCGGTATACTGGTGAATAGTTTCTATTTCCACATGCAGTTGGAAAGTTCGGAATCAAGAAAATTAGTCTGTATTCATACACGGCTGGCAAGAATTTTCTGGCAATTACTCCTTGCACCTTGGAGAATTCTGTTTGCTTTTGTGCCTCCTTATCATATTGCTCATGGATGGATTGCCTTCATTTGCTCTCTACTTTTCATCAGTGGGATAGCTTACATTGTAACAAAGTTCACCGATCTTATAAGCTGTTGCACAGGTCATGCTCCTGTTAACGTATAAAATTGCGAATTTCCTTTTGTTGATTATTATGATTAGGCTTGTAACTATCTAGTGACTCTTTCCTGTCCACTCTGCATGTGATAATATTTTCATCCAGGAATAAATGCTTATGTCATTGCATTCACGGCATTAGCTGGTGGAACTTCATGGCCTGACTTGGTGGCAAGCAAGATTGCTGCTGAACGTCAAACGACAGCTGATTCTGCTATCGCAAACATCACTTGCAGGTTTGTTACAGAAGTGCTTTAGTAAGAACTATGAGTTATTAGTTGAGAAGGGTATTAAATTTGGAAATGTACTCAAGTGTAAGGGTATTAAATTTTGGAAACGTACTCAGGTGCAAGTCTGTAATTTTTTATTTTTTATTTAAAAAAAAAAAAGTAAAAAAGAAAAAACTAAACTTTATATTGTTCAGCAATGAAATGGTAAGAGGGAAACATCCAGCCATATTTGAGACAGAAGATTTGTCTCCCCATCACCTTTGAATTCTGTATTTGAGGAATTCTCTCTGCTATCTGCTGAGCATTTCATTTATTTATCTAGTACTTTTTGTTTCGATAGTTGTGTTACACTATGGGGGCAGTTTTTAAAATTTGTATCATGTAAAAGTGGTTAACTAAAATACAGACTGATTTACTTTTCTTTTGCAGTAATTCAGTGAACATATATGTGGGCATCGGTGTTCCGTGGTTTATAGACACTGCCTACAATTTCTTTGCCTATAGGGAACCCTTGCGGGTTCAGAATGCAGCAGGACTCGGCTTCTCATTGCTTGTTTTCTTCTGTACATCTGTAGGCTGTATTGCTGTTCTTGTATACAGGCGTTTGACATTAGGTGCAGAACTTGGAGGGCCAAGGATTTGGGCCTGGGCAACAAGTGTCTACTTCATGTTGCTTTGGCTTATTTTTGTGGTGCTGTCCTCCCTCAGAGTTTCTGGCATCATTTGATGATTCATTTCATATGAATTTTTTTATACTCTCCAAGTATGGTATGTTAGAAGTTAGAACTCTCTTTATAATATCCAATTATAAATTGTTAAATTAAATACTATAGAATTTCTATTTTATACTGCACTATTTGAAAAAACTCTTATGATCGAATTCTATTAGTAGAATTCAAATTAAATTCATGTGTTTGCAATAAATTTTAAAATAATAGAATTTATTTAAATTTTATTATTTAGAATAATTGAAAAGTAAAAAAAATATATATATTTTTTAAGGAATCATGTTTAATTTAAATAAGGATGTTTTAAATTTTTAATAGTAATTTAATTAAATAAATTTAATTTTTGTAATTTTTTTTTATGATTTCATTTCTTTTAAAATAAATCATATTTTTTAATTTAAAAATATTGAATTATATTAGTTATATTTTTGAGACATGAAAACTGATAAAATAAAATAGAATTTTAATTGAATTAAACTCTTGAAAATTTTGAGTTTTTCATATGGAATCATGAACTTTAATTTTTGAGTGATTATTATATCTATTACTTTATTACTAAAACTCAAGTGCGAAAATAAATTGAGATGTAATTTAACAGTAATTATTTGAGTTTTTCATATGAAACCATTAATTTTGGTTTTCAAGTGATTATCATATCTATTACTTTACTATTAAAATTAAAATATATCGAGATATAATTTAACGGTAATTATATATTTTTCTGGACAATAAATTTAAAATCAATTACTTTTCTCTAATACTAAAAAAAAAACCTCAAGTGCAACGATTCTTAGATCAATCTCAAAAACAAAAACAAAAGTAATTCTTAGATAGATTGGGACATTGGAAGAAATCAATGGCTGACCTCTTCCAAGGGACTTTAAGAGATTATAGCCTATTTAATATTTATGATTATTAATGCTGCAATCGTTAGAATAGAAGTAGCAACTTAGGTCAAGTGGGGAAAATCCAAAATTCATTTGCACCAACCTTGCAAGTAAGCTCATGCAAGGGCCATACCTAACTCTGTCGGCACACTTCTATCTGCTAGCTATCAAGACTTCAAATCATATATTATATTACATTAGGCAATTGTTGATTCCATTTATTATATTATATAGCTTTCAGTAATCAAATTACCTACTATCTGTCAAGAAAATCAATTCCATGTTTGTACCTGCACAACAAATTTATTTGCTCCACATAATTATATGTAAGAAACACAAACTGCCAAGCGAAATAACAAAAAATAAAAAAAAAAAAATTATTATAATCCGTTGATTCGGATACGAATATCGAAAAATAATTTTTTATAACCTATTAATTTTAGAAATATCAATAAATAGACATCAAAATTCGTTAATTTAAAAAAATATTAAAAATTAAAAGAAATAATTTTCAAATAGAAATGTTATTTTTAATTCAAATCCAAACTCTTTCAACGCTAAAGTTTATATAACTATATATAGAAAATAACTTTCATAAAACTTTAAAATATAATATGATAATTTATTTCTAAAAGAAAACAAATCACCAGATTTATATAACTAAGAAAATAAATTAAAATTAACTTAAATAGAAAAACAAATCAAAACTAATATAATAATTTAAATAACGCCTAAAACTAAGTTTCATATTAAAAGTAATTAAGAAAAATAAAAATATCAAAAATATACAAATAAATATGGACAACACCAAATCTTGTTGATCTCCATCATTTTCTCTTCGGTAGAGAAAATCCGTCCTCGAATTTGTAGCAACATTATTTTCAAAAGAATTTTTAGGTAAAAGAATTCTATATTGAAAACATATGGTTGTAAAATATTCATAAAGAATGTGAAACTTTTCAATTTTTCTTATAATTCCTATCCAATCTGTCCAATAATTTTAGATATAAATTTCAATTAAATTTTTTTTGATGAATTGAGAATCAGATGCAGTAGAAAGATTAATGAAAAATAGATTTTTATAATAATATTTTTCTTTTTTGTGAAACTGTGTTTTGATTTGTTGTGATTCCCCGATATTATTATGATTCTCAATAAATGATAAAACTATTATTATAGATAATAATATTTCTTCATCGGGATAATTATCAAATACTGGCGATAAATTTCAATTGATATTTGACATTATTTCTGAGGCATGAAAATTAAATATTTGATCTCTTAAAAACTCATTTACCCATTGTGTTAACTGATCCATCACTTGTATCATACGTTCCTCCATATGGTTTATGATACGTTGAACCATCTGAGTTGTTGTGTCACGATTATAAACCTCCTCTATAGGTACAGTCTAGCATCCTCTCTTTGATGGCATGGCTTTTCAAAGAACGAGTTCAAGTTCTGATACCAACTGACGCATCGAAATAACAATGGAAAAAAAACGGAATCCTATTATAATCCGCTGATTCGCGCACGAATACCGGAAAATAATATTCTATAACCTGTTAATTTTAAAAATACCATAAAATAGGTATCAATTTCGTTGATTCAAAAAGAATACCGAAAATTAGAAGAAATAACTTTCAACAAAAATGTTATTTTTAATTCAAATCAAAACTCTCCAACCCTAAGGTTTACATAACTATATATAGGAAATAATTTTCAAAAAACCATAAAATATGATATGGTAAGTTATTCCTAAAAAAAAATAAATTGCCAGATTTACATAAATAAGGAAATAATTTAAAACTAACTTAAATAGATAAATAAATCAAAACTAATATAATATCTTAAATAACGCTTAAAACTAAATTTCCTATTAAAAGTAATTAAGAAAAATAAAAATACTAAAAATATACAAATAAATATGGACAACACCAAATGTTGTTGATCTCCATCACAAACACTTGATTTCAGCCATGTTTATTGAACAAATATAAAGTTTTGTCAACAGATGCCAAAAAAAAAAAACAGAACTAGATGATCTATTATTCACAAGAAGATCCAAAATCTGAAAAATATAAAATGTTTCTAAAAATTAATGCAATGCCCTTTATTTGGAAGGGAGAAACAAAAGTTTGACGGTGGATAACTCCCTTTCATAGATAGTATTACAAAATCTAACTGCTACATTGCTGAAAATGATTACTAGATATTGAAATCCACATACAGAAGAACAAACTTCCTTTTGACCACCAAAATAAAATCTTGCTTAAGCAAAGGCACCCGTACAAGCTGTTGCTGGAGTGGCTTCAAGCTGTTTCTTTGGAGAACTGTACTTCTTTGTGATAAATCTGCCAAAGGCCAGTGACATCAAATATTACCATAACAGTATCACAGAAATTAAAATAGGCAAATTCAGACAACACACCTAACAATTCTACAAGAAACCTATGTAACATTGAGAACCCCTTTGGGAACTGATAGAGAAACCTATGTTTAGTTTTCATTATCATTAAGCAAAATTTAAATTAACAAATAAAGCAGGAAAGACAGATTTATCAAAGAAACATGGAGTTCTAACTTTAGAAAGATAAATGGTAATGGTTTATCAAGCTACCTGAAGAAATCCCTCCACAACAACTCAAACCTCAACCAGTTCATTCCGGTGTCTGGAGAATTACCACCGTCATTATGGTTTGAGGCAGCAGAAATAGTTCTATCAATCAAATTAATTCAATTGTGAGCAAAGACCTTGTAAAAAAGCCAGTAACATGGTTGAAATAGAAAGGGAAAGAGGAAACCTAATTCGAGGCACACCTGGTAGCAGTTTTCTTTAGCTCATCAAACATGGAACGGGGAGAGATGCATCCCATGGTTAGCCATGGAGAAATTTTGCAGGAGAAATTTGCACCGTATATGCTATCATGGCTACCTCCTTTGGGTGGTTGGGCTTGGCACTCTGCTGCAAATTTTTTAAGCTTCTGCAATGCTTCAGTCTCCCCACCAACCAAAGAAGCATTAGCAGCTGGCCTTCCATCCTGCATTACCATTATTGGACAGCATTGTTACTACATTTAAAGTAGTGATGAGAAGGTCCACCATTATTTTCTTTTGTATTAGTAATTTGATTCAGAAACTACAGGAACATCTGCAACTCACATGAAGAATGCTTAGCTAAATACTAGAATTGCAATATTGATTGGATATAACTCTTGACAGATGAGAGTTTACATTCAGGCCAACAGTGAAGCAAAAACTCTAATGTCAACAACTCAAATTGCATGATTAAGAACATTATGAGACTAGAAGGCCACACTTCTATACGTTATACATACCAACATCCATCCATCTATCAATAAGAACATCATATTGGTATGCCAAAAATGTTTACCTTTACCATTTTAATTTTGGTTATAACCTTCTAGCTGAAGCCTCCATTTCTACTAAAAACCTCCCACCAATAACATTTTTTTCATTATAATTGCAACAAATTCAAACCGTAAACATAGTGAAAAAAATAACAATTGGTAACATCTTCAATATAAGAAATTCAAGCACTAAAAAGAATTCAAATAGAAAGCAGAAACTCAAACCTGGGTTGGATTGAGACCCAAATCCAATAGAGATGGGATCTCCCCAGGCTCCACATCCCCTCTTGATGGCATCCCCTTCAATTGATCCAATGCAGCAAGGGTTTTCCTCACCTCCAATCCCTGCACTTTCTCCCTGAATCCACCATAATTCGATGGCATCTCCTCCAACTTGAAAGGCAGATCATCCACATGATACAAGGTACTGCCCCATAAGTATTTCACCTCGACTCCCTCATCTTTCATGGCCGCCTCAATCTTCTCTTCAGCTTTAACCTCATCATGGGACACCTCTCTATGTGCATAAATAGCATCAGCCCCAATTGCCTTTGCTAACTCAACCAATACAGTTTCCGGCTTCCCAACTCTGACAACAAGATCAGAGCCTTTAGCCTGCAGGTTCTTTCGGAGGTCAGTAACCGATTCAATTAAGAAAGTGGCACGATAAGGCCCAGTCTTGTCAAAGCCAGAAGAGGATTTGCCGTACTCTCTGGGGTCAAAACAATAAACAGGCAAAACAGACATGGACTCATCATTAGCAGAGTTAAGGCACTCGTTGTCATGGACACGCAAATCATTGCGGAACCAAACGATAGAAGCTCGACGAATTCCGGCAGCATTGGAGGGGTCAGAGGGGCGGCGTGGGCCAAGAGAGAGAGTATTCTGTAAAGGGTTGGCCGAGATAGTGGACTTGAAGGAGAGTTTGGGAGGTGAGAGAGTAGAAGAGGAAAGGGAGAGGTGAGAAAGAGAAGAAGCTTGAGTTGGAATTTTGGCCTTATTTGGTGAATGAGAAAATAAAGCAGCAACCTTTGGCTGATTGAAAAAGTGGGTAGGCAAAATTGTTGAGAGAGAAAGAGAAAGAGAGGCAGTAGCAAATGGGGGTGAAATGGATTGAGAAGGTACACTGGCAAATTGGTTATCTTGTTGGTTCTGTTCTTCTACGGTGGATTCTTGGGTTTGCAGGGTTTGGTGAATGGGATCCATTTTAATTTTTATTAGAGAAGAATTTGAGTTTGGGGGATAAAGTTGATGTGGGTTTGTAGTTTTTTGGCAAGCCTTTGCTCTCTGGAGAGATCTCTTGAATTCTGACCTTAGAAATGCAGAGGTGGCTTTAAAAGCCGATTACCTGTGTCGTTTGTTTGATAGTCTTTCAGCCCCTCAGTGACTGCACCTAACCTGACCTCTCATCTTCCTCTAACTTTCAACCTTAATTGCCTTTCAGTTTTTCATCATCTTCTCTGATCTTTCCCTCTGTTTACAGGGGTAATTAGGAGATTACACACTTGGGTAGGTAGGATATCATTAGGAGATTCCACAATTGGTAATTAGGTAAAATTAATTTAAAAAAATTACTCACTCCTTCGGAAATAAACATTTTAATTGTATAATACACATTATTAAAAAAAAAATTATTTATTTTAATATTTTTTAATTCATTTATTATTTTAATTAATAATATATTTTTAATTTTCTCAAATTATATATCTTTTAATTTTTATTTTTATTTTTAATATATTTTTTATAAAAATATAATTATAATATTAAGATAAAATATAATTTAAATTAAATAATTAAATTAAAATATAAAAAAATTAAAATATTTATTATGAAACGGATAAAATAATATTATTAAAAAATAACATTAATATTTTTAACTTTTTTAGGATTCACGTTGTTGAAAGCTTAAAAAAATATATATATATATAATAACGAAAAAAAAAAACTAAAAATTCAGTCTAAGAACCATAAAATCGCAAAGATGACAAGAATTGCAAGAGAAAGGTTTGTTTCTTTGCTCACTCTCATTGCCAACTCCACATTCTGCCAGAGATTCCTTGTGGGTCTGCAAATTTTGGTAACCCGGTGAAACCAATTAGGTTTTTGCCTATTTCTCCAATTTCTCGATATATTGACCGATTGAGCAAACTGCGATCAGAATTACGCTAACAGAGCTAATGAGTTCTTTAGAGGCTATAAATTTCAATAATTAAACAATTGTTTCTGTTTCCTCTCCTTACTCTTCTTCATCGTCACCAATTTCTCTTAATACTCCATGGATTGAAGCTTCTTTCAATGGCGGCAGCAATGAGAAAGATCATCAGCAACAATTCATTCTTTCACCTACAACTCCAAATTACCCATTTGGGTTATCAAGGAATTCATTCAACAATGGAATGCATGGTTCAAGAAATGGATTAGTTGAGGAAAAGATTTATAATAACAATAACTTATAAAATACACATTTATTTAAATAAAATAAAATATAATTTAAATTAAAAAATTAAAATACTTATCATAAAATAATTAAAAGTTAAAATTATAATAATTTATTAGAGAGATCAATATTATTGTCATTAGTGGGTTTTGAAATACATGTGTAGTCAAATTTCCATCACATGGCTACTAATGGACCAACAGCTTTGGGGAATTTGGCCTACCCAATGTTTTTTCCAAGCTGATAATTTGGTATAGATTATAATGTAAAAAAAATAAATAAATAAATAGTTGTGATTAATTTATAAATAAACATGTGAGTCATAATGCTCTTTTTTTTTACATCAAAATTTAAATGAAAAACACATATAAGAATAATTCTCTATTTTTTTTTATAACTTTTTAGACATAAACTCTTAATTTTCTTATAAAAATCTAAAATCATAATACTGAAGTAAGAAATTATTATTCTTTCAATAGATTGATGATATACTTTTTAATAATATTTATTTAAAATTAATATTGATAAAATTTAAATTTTGACATAATTTTTAGAGTATTATTATAACCAATAGGTTAAGATACCAATTAACTATATCATTGCCTAATAAAAAAGTTAAACAGATCTGTATATGAAATTCATGCATATGACTCCATCAATGGAAAAGTAGATGATGAATTTCACAAATTAAAGAAAGGCATGTTGAGCTGCAAGTCAATAATGTCTAAAATTAAGAGATTTCAGGTTAAATCTTCATAATAAAAATTATTTCAGTTTAATTTTGTTCAATATAAATTATAAAATTTATATTAATATTAATAAATATATATTTGTAATTGATATCTAGCTTGTATATTTACATTTCTTGTTAGTTTGTTTTTAAAAAAAATTGGAATTGCAATCTTTTAAATTTTTTTCATATGGTGAATTAAGTTTATTCCAATTTTAATACAAATAAATAAATAATTCTTTTTTATATTTGGAAACTTTTGATCTTATTTAATAACTTAGCTTTCATGTTTAGTTGAACAACTTTTATAAATACAATTCTTGAGAAGTTTTGTTGTAAATTAAAATAATGTCTAAAAGTGAAAGAAAAATTATGATTCGTACTTTAATTTAAAGCCTCTTTAATGGATTCTTTATGTACTTTAAATTTCTTATAATAAAAAGTAAAAAATAAGAGTTTAATAATTTTTTTATTATTTAAATTTAAAATAAATGATAAATTTAATTATTTATTAAGTATAAAGTGTCAATTTCACTCTATATTTTAAGTTTAATTAAATAATTTTATAATTTTTTATATATATTATTTATTAATTTTCTCATTTATTTAATTATAAAATTAATTCGACTTAAAAAAATTATACTCTTTAATATTTAACACTAATTAAAAAGTATATTTACTATGAAAATTTAACTAAATTGACTAAACAGAAATTTGAAGGGAAATATATATATATATATATTTTTTTTGTTATTTTGTTGGGTGTGTTTGTTGACATAGAGATAAACCGAAATCAAGGAGAAAAAAGAAAAATAAATAAATTATTGAATTTCCTATTAAAAAAATTATTTACAGGCATTAAAGCACAAATAAAATTTCAAAATATGAAACATATATAAATAATACGAAATATGAAGTAATTTTTGTGATTTCCTATCACTATAACAAAATAAGCGCACAGGATAAGTACCAATGCAGGGTAGAATATGAAAATACGGAGGCTGTATAATCTGCGACCATTCTAACTGTGATATGTCTTTACTGACGGCTGCCCAATATTTTTAAAAATAAATATTATAATGATAAAATAAATTTATTTAAAAATAAATAAATAAATAAATATTTTAATTAGAATAATTAAAAATATTAATAATATTATTGTAAAAAATATGAAAATTGAAAATAAAAATTAAGTAAAATTAAAAAAAATAAAAAATAAAAAAAATAAGATTAAATAATATTTTATTAGAAATTAAAAAATTAATTTTTTAAAATAGAATGATTATTTTTTTAATTTTAATAAATGTTAAGGATTAAATAGTAATTTATTTTAAAAAATTTAAAATTAAGGGGATAAAAAAAGAAAAATGAAGGAAAATAATATTAAATAATATTTTAGTAGGAATTGAAAAATTAATTTTTTAAAATAAAAAAATTATTTTATTAATTTTATAAAATGTAGGAATTAAAATATAATTATATTAAAAATTTTAAAAATTAGAGAGAGATAATATAAATTCATTTTTATGCCTTTATTGTTTGGCGCCCACTAACTATATATACATCAAATGAAAGATATAATGGATGGTTGAGAGTTAAACAAGTAAAAAAATTTATTACTATAAATTATATATAATTTTTTTTTTTAAAATTAATTAAAAATTTATATATAATTTTAGTGTTATTAATTTTATATATATATATATATTTTTAGAGTAATTAAAAAATGTATATATATATATCAATTAAAAAATTATATGACATTTACATATATTTAAAAATTTGAGAGAGCCCAAGCTCTCCCAGCTCCCCCTAATTCCGCCCCTGAACCTCAAGAAGCACGCAGCAACCAAACAAGCATCAAGCATCCCTTCCCTTGTACTTCAGTCAATCAAAGTGAGAGCAGAGAATGAGCCCTTGTCGAGCCAGCTACCCAAAACGCCATCTCACTTTCAAGGGATAGTTGTTAGTCAACAAGAGGCAAACCGATTATAGACCAGCAAACTCAAACAACCAACTTAACACTTAACAAGAATGGATCTTTCAAAATCATCAAGCTGAGGGAAACATGCACCACTCCAATGCAGCCAATAAAATCATCTAATAGTCCAACGGAATAACCGCTTCAGAATTCGTTCCTAAATCAGCTTTTAAATATTTATTTTCCTCTTAACTTCAAAAACAGCAACATACTCACATGGGCATGGCAATGCCTTACGAGAATCGCTGACCTAATTAGGACTTAATAAATAATTTATTGTTGATTTAAAACAGGTAGTGTTGGAGGTGGTCTAACAACATTTAGCATCCCTGCAAATGGAACTTGTTGGGAGGCCCTATGGCTATAATAGGAGGATGTGTTTAAAGAAGATTATCATATGCACTTACCTCAAAGAAAGAATTAAAGTTTAGACGCTAAAGAAACCGGCTGAGAAATGGGGCTCGCTGACTCCCCGCTAGTCTGCTACTGCGCAATATAGTGTATGAGGAATTGGATTTCTTGTTAAATTCCTGGGCAACAAAAAAAGGAGAAGGAACCATTTAGATATATTATCACTAACTTCACTCAACAATTTTTGCCTTTCACCAAAATTATTATTATTATTATTTTGAGGGAATGAATTTTTAAATAATTATGCTTAAAATTAAAAATATAATTTCATTGAAATAATAGCCTATTTATTAAAAATATAATAATAATAATAATAATAATAATAATAATTAGAAACATAAACAAACATATACTTGTACCCTATAGGGATCCGGATTACGATGATAATATAATTAAAACACAATAATGATAGCGTTAGAGATGGAAAATCCCACCGGAGAGAAGAGAGAAGAAGAAGAAGAATTTCCTGTTGAGACTGAGATACGGTACTGTTGATATTCCTCGCACATAATTAGAAATTTAAGGATGAAAATGATTGCCGCCGGACCATACTGCATGTTCTTAAATAATACATCTAAACTTAACGATGTTCTTGCTAGCTACTGGCATGCTTATAAAACCTAATGAAATGCATAGAAAAATAAATTATCCTTTCAGTTGCATTCTTTTCCAAGTCCCAAAAAATTATACAAAATATTTAAGGTAATTATGCTTCAGCATAATATCAAAGTCCAAACACCAAATATAAACAAAATTTATTGGGAATGAATATTGATCCTTGCTGGCCCGAGTGCTCAAATGGTACCAGGTTACGACTACCTATCCTCATAATGGTATATGTCCTGAAACTCAATAAAGCCTTTCACTTGGACTTTCTCTACATATTTAATTAATATGCTTCCCAAGAAAAATGCATAACTGGGAACTTTTTCAATGCTACAGAGGTAAATAATGGTACATTCCTAACAGCGCATCGATGTGAATTTTACTATATGCCAGCGGTTATCTTCATCTTCTTATGATTTCACCATCACTGCCTTTACTCTAGGTTGATTCCTATTTATTCTTGGCTTCTGCTTCTGCTTCTGTCCACCCCTTTTATGCTCCTTTCTCTCATAAGGATCCACATCTTCAAATTTGATTAGTTTAATAATCAGCCCTGGTTTTTTCACCACCTGCGCAGAGTACATTCAAGGTAAGAAACAAGAAATGCATGCTAGTAACCAAGCATCCATCGTGTCACATTAGAAAAAAACTTCTATAAATTTTTTTTACTTCTAGGCTATTGTTCTTTTCTCATAGAATAAGTTCATGGTTTAGATATCCATAAATAAAAATAAAAGAACAAATATGTTATGGTTGTAAATTTGTGTTAAAGTCACTCACTTCTAGCCGATTAAGAGTTCCGACTACTGTTACAAGATTGAATTCTGGTCCAATAGGCACACAGATGCTTTGTTCAAAAACTTCCTTTGACGTGAAAGGGTATGGCAATGTTTTGGTATGCAATTTTTCAGCCTGAAACATTCAAATAAAAAAATCAAATTTATTAACAACTAGAAGTAGAAATAACCACATACTTTGACCTAATAGGGAAAAAACCTTAAACTACTAACCAGGCACATTAACTTTGATATGAGAAGAAGAAACCAATATTTGGTCTTCAACATCATTCCACAATAATAATCATTTCCAAATATGTGCCATTTCGATTCAATGGATATTACAATTTTACAAACAATTTTCATATTTATATTCTTTCCAGTTAAAAGTTTCTGTTAAAATTGATTTCAATATCTATAAATGCAATGTGAAATAATGTCAAATCTCAATTCAATGAAGGACAACTGTAAAAGCTGCAAGTCACAGCCAATCATACAATCTAAGCTCACACACCTTTTTATCTAACTTCTCTGAGATAATAACATGTTTAAGATGTGCATCCTTTCGCTTCTTAAGAGCTTTTTCCCTTTTTCTCTTCGCAATTTCATGCTCCTCCACCATCCAAGATGGCAAGCCTTTCTTCTTCTGTATGCTAGTCCACTGGCCCCAACCTGGGAGTAAGACGGGTTTTTCAGGTTCGGGATTTTCCTCATTCAAAAGCTCCTCTTTACCCCTGTTAAAATTATTCTTCCACGTCATCCCCAGCAAAAGCTTCACGAATAAGCTCTGCTTGAGAAGGAAGTTCATAAGACCTTTTAGGGCCTGAAGATAAAATCCCATCCACCATCTGTCCTTCATTATCTGTATCACTTTCCTCATCTAATACCTTCACAGTTCCCAAGACAAAAAAAAACACAATGTAAGAAACAACCAATTGCAATAAAATAAATAATTAAAGAGCATATAAACGAGGGCATACCTTTTCATCTTTATTTTGCATGACAGATTCAATAACCTCAGGAGACCTTTTCATATTGGTGTCCACTTTACTTTGGCCTTTCATCTGCAATAGGCACAGTCAGTATGAAAACTTCCAATTCTTCAACTGAAGGAATGAATATAAAATTGTAACAAATGAAGGCAAATGTTAACCTTTTTCCAAGTGTCTGATGCAAATACTGCAACTTCATATGTTGTCTTGGGACCTGCTTCTTCAACAATATCATCAAAACTCTGTGAACCAGAGAATATGCCAATTTTTTTAGTAGAGAAGCAAATAAAAAAAATCCAAAGGTCGGAAACAAACCAGTAATCCCATTACTTTAAACACAGAATTCCGTTGACTTTCAGAATCCTCACTAAGTAAAACAGAATTAACATTAACATCCTTCTGCATATCGTGTATTCTTTCCAAGCCAATATCATCATCTTCTTTGTCTCATATTCTTTCCAAGCCAATATCATCATCTTCTTTGTCTCTGAGTTCATCTTCACTATCACTGTTACCATAAGTATTGTCTGATTTGATCTTATTATTAGGTTCTGCAAGATGCATTTTAGATGCACCAAACACTCTTTTACCACTCACAGTGCCTGCTTGTGTATTTTCTGCCCCAACTGTATCTTCCAGCTGCTTCAAAGATGATTCATACTCTTGAAGAGCAAGCTTAGCTTCTTCAGCAGCTTCTTCCTTCTTCTTTTTCAATCCCCGTAGCTAAGCCAAGCAAATCAAAAAGAGAGAATAGGGATGAACTGTACGTCCAAAATGCAAACAAAGTCTTTGTGAGACAAGAAAATGATAGATGATAGAGACAGAAAAAGCGTATCATACTCCTTTAATTTTGGTTGAACTACAACACAACCCAAAAGAACAAAAGGAAAAAATACTAGAGCAAAAAAAAAAAGGAATCAAGGATACACATTATTTGCAAGAAATGAAGCAGACATAACTCGGCAAACATTACCATGAAAGGTAAAGACAACACTCCTGAATTTGGCACTTCATCACCCTCTTCCAATACTTTGAGTGTCTTCTCTTTTGCTTTTGTTAGCATCTTAGATGCCCCATCATGGTCTGAACCAGCAGAATTTTCATCTTCTTTCTCATCGCTGCTATCATCACTGCTATCATCCTTCATAGAGTTCATTTTCCTAGTCAAAAGAGCATGCTGGTGGAGTTGTTCAGCTACAGCTGCTCTAGTACCTTCATCTTGGACACTTAAACCACGCTCTAAAATGCACCTTGCCCACTTTGAACGTTTTTTGTGCTTCAAAGTCATGTGTTCCTACATCAAATGCAATGGATTAAGAATAAATTTGCATTCATGCCAATTATTTTGGTTATTAAAAAGAAGAGAAAATAATTTCTCTTTAGAATGCAGCATGTTCTTAAAATATATTGTAAATTATTAATCACCTCTGCCCGTTTGAACTCTTGCTTCATTGCTTGTTCCTTTGCTGCTTCTGGATCCATATGCAATTCATCAGATGATGCTTTCAATCTATCTTTCTTTAGCAAGCAACGATAAACTTTAGATTTTATTTTTTTGATGTGTTTCATCTTCACCTCATGGTGGAAAAGAAGGCTACGCATTTTAGCAATATAATTCCATTTGTCTCTAATATCTTCAGCAGATATCTGCCAAGAATCATTAACAGAAGAAACATATAATAATAATAATAAAAGAAGAAGAAGAAGAAGAAGAGAAGAGAAAAAACATGATAAAGCGAAGCTGGAAGATATGATGCCACATATTATTAAGGCAGATGACACGAACAAAGTCAGGACACCGGCACACACCAACACTATGACAAAAAGGTGTAGTGAAACCTACAAAATAGGAATGCATTTATTTTTGTGGAAAATCAGGAAGTTGAAAAATCCATTTGATATTCATTGGAGTTTTGGCCAATAATCAACTAATATTATAAAGAATATAGAAACTTTATTAAAACGATCTCCTGCAATGTCAACTAACAATCACAGCTCCTGTTATGATATTGCATTTTAATAATGTGTAGAATTCTTCAACAATCAGATGTTAGCGCAGATATATTCTAGAAAACAATCTATTTTGCTATTCATAGAAGAATCCAAGGCAGTAAATCTATACCTAGTCCAATTACCACTACAATGTGCAAATATAATCTCCCTGTCTCACCTACTGTTCAACAATAACTTGATTTTTCATAAGAACTAAATGTTTCCCTTCAACAATGAATGTTTCAGCAGCGTTTTGGATTACATCTAACATTAAGCATCATCTCTCAAACTTTGGATCAAAATCTGATCTAAATTACCAAATGTTTGCCCCCATTATACTTGGCATACAGGAAATCTCTAAGCACTGAGAATCACACAGCACATTTGCATGTATACGGTCATAATCACAGATTTCTGAATAATACTTTAATATCATTATATTTAATATCCATAATTCCATATGACTAGATTTGAAACTGTCATTGCCAATGAAATTTTTTTTTTTTACAAGATGCAATACATGCATATTGCTAAAATTTTCATTTGCGCTTTGTTCTTTCTTTTCCCCCTAATTTTTCTTGCTACAGTATTGCTACTTGCAGGTTTCTTTTTAATTTATTGATAAAGTGAAAATAAGAGTGAAAAACGAGAGAAATGGGTGAACAACGTATGACAAAATCAAATCCTAAAAATGCTGAATTTAGTGAACCAAGAATAACTGCAGCCTGCATACCTTATTTAACTCTAGTAATCTGGCACCGTCTTCTTTATGAGCTTCCAGAACCTTGTCATCATAAACTAATGAAGCCATCTTCTTTTCAAACTCTGTTCTAGGTTCAAATTCAGAGCTATTGCTCCCACAGTTGAAAAACCCAAATCTATATCTCTATCAAAAATAATAGAAGAAGCCTCTCTATTCCTTTTAATTAAGGGTTCCCACTTTGTTTTATCTTTCTTTGATTGTTCATAAGCTGCCTTCCTCTCCAACCTGTCTCTATCAAAAATAATAGAAGAAGCCTCTCTATTCCTTTTAATTAAGGGTACCCACTTTGTTTTATCTTTCTTTGATTGTTCATAAGCTGCCTTCCTCTCCAACCTGTCTCGAACTTCCTTTGAAAGTGGAGCATGAAGAGGAGCAGTATTTTTCTCCATTTGTTGTCTTCTCTTCTGAAGTTGGCCACAGGAAGACTTTCCCTGAAGACTTCCCAAAAGATCTTCAATAGTAATGCGACCATCACCATCTAGAACATCACGGCTAGGACTGTACTCAAACTCAGGATAAGCCTCAGACAAGACAACATTCTTTTTCTTCTTCTTTCCTGACAATATCATATATTTGAGGTGAGCCATGCCATTAACCGATATACTAGAGAAGTAATTGATATGAAATTTCTACTAACTATTTTAGGGCATGGTTCACGTGGACAAACATGACTACAAGTTTTTCCAATTGTCAACCATGAGTACTAAATAAAAATATATATATATAAAAAAAAAAAACAGAGTGAGAGGCCGAGAGAGACTTTAAATTGGCTTGAATTGAAAATAAAAAAAAAAAAATTAAAAAAAAAATTTCATTCTGAACATATCATAGAGAAAATGACCTTACAAATGGCAGAATATAAGGGAGAAGGATCAATAAAGTTGATCCCAAATAGCAAAACATGCATCTGTAAATGAAAGCATCTCATACAGCATAGCTAACATCAAGCAGCGAAAACATGATACATTCAAAAGCCTCAGTTGCATTCCAGTTATTCCTTGCAACATCCCCAAATGCCTTTCATCATCTTCCTCTTCAACATCATCATTTAGTTGGTCTAAGTTTTCCTTTCTAGCATTTGAACCCTTGACCTTGTTAGCATCACCATTGTAACCATTATAATGGGCGTCATCTTCATCATCTGATTGCCCATTCTCATCCTGCATGAGAAAGGACATACATATTATGGATATTTTACTAAAATTGGAGAACATAATGTAGATGCTACCATGTAGCATACAAGAGCATCAAAGGGTTCAAATATTGCTCGAATTACGTCCTCTACTATACAACTTAGAGATGTTCACAATCGGTTGGTTCAGTTTCTAAAAACTGAATAAAAGAGTGATCTATCCCGTCAATCCCACCCGTGAGCTATCCATTCTAACCTTGTTTGCCTAGCAAGATACGTCTAGTTCTCCCTCCGCTTGCCTATCTCAGTAGGAAATTGGAAAGGTCTCTGATTTAAAAGGCGAAGCCGAGGCAAGAGCTATACCTTCTGGAACTGGAGCAATAACTACTATAAAGGAAGGAGATGCGTTATGGGACAAAGGTGGCGATGAAAATCATGGAAACATAACAGCACAGAAAGAGAGGCTCCAAACTACTTCCGCTTTAGGTTGAACCATAATTTTTACAAACCAAACCAAACAAAACTTTGAATCAAACCAAATGAACCAAAAAAAATTCAGATCAAACCGAATCGAAAATTTTGGTTGGTTTGGTTATTTCGGTTTTCTTTTTCTTTTTGAAGAAAACTGAAATAACCAAACCAAACGAAATTTAAAAAAAAAATTATCCCAATAAAACCAAATTTTAAATTGAATCGAACGATTCGGTTTTCACGATTTTTTTTCTTACCCCTAATGTTCACATATAACTTTACTATCCCAGAAGATAATGGCAAATGGTTTTTGCATTACACTATGTACAGCATTTGTAATCTACCTAGCAGCATCACAAAGAAACCAATACAAGTCCAATTCAGCGAAATTGCTAAAGATAAAAATCAAAATTCATCAACTTATCCTTTCACCTTCGCATTGAAAAAACTCAGCTAAATTTCCATGTTACTGGTCCAAATTTACACCAAATTAGATTTCAAGAACACTAGATGCCAATGCACCTCGAAATGAAATTTCAATTGGCTTTCCAGAACTAAAACAACTATAAATTTACATTCCAACTGAGAACAAAATAACAGGAGTAAATAATAAATATCAACAAGCTATAAGGTGAGGGATAGAGCAAAAAAATTTGAATTGCTTGGGCAACTCGTACCCATAGTTCTCGACAGGATCATACCTGCGGTTCTTCTTTGACTCCTCTTCAGCCACCTCTTCATCGCACTCGTAGAAATCGTTTCCCTCATCAGAAAGGATCTCTTCGCCTTCTTCGCTTTCGAATTGGTTGTTAGGATTTATGCGGTCAAGCTCCTTTCGCAGCTCGTTGGGCAAACGAGGACCAGTCTTCCTATTCTTTTCCTTATCACCTTTGTTATTCTTGTTTTTGAACTTTTTGTTGGTTTTTTCTGCCTTCTTCCGCTTCGTCCCATCTCTCAATTTTCTCTTCTTGTCTGCCATGACTGTGGAACGCAGAACTGCTGCGTTTTCGAGCTAGAGTTGAGAACTTAAAAAGGTTACTCCCCGATCCGTTTATAAACATCTGGTCCAGGGTCAAACGGAGCACTTAGCCCAGCCCAATAGTGATTTATTTCTTAATACACCACCCATATTCATACATACAAGACATTTGATGGGAGTATGATAATTACATACAAATAAATTTAATTAATTTAATTCATTTTAATTACAAATCCAAACTATAAAAAAGAAAGTTTAATTTTTCTCCTTGTCTTCAATAATTTAATTTTCTTTACCTTGCATCTTTTAGTTTTCAAACAACTAATATACTCCTCTGATAGCCTGATATTAGATATTGTGCAAAATGCAAAAGTAAGAACTAAGAACACCTGAGCAAATTATGCAAGCAATAAGATCTTTACCATGGGAGGAATCTGTAACATTAGAGTGCTTACTGCTTCTGGAGTTTGGGTAGATACACCACACACAAGAATTAGTTTCTGATCAGTATAACCATCAATATCATTAATGTCAGGTCCTTTCCAATAACTGTAGCAGATTAGAAAAGATAAATGAGTATTTGGTCCATAACTGGAGAGAATATCATTTTTAACTTAGTGGTATCAGAACTTCTTGTTCGATCCTGAGCTCGAGCGTTCAAGGCGTGGGAAACCCAGATCTGTGAGCAGTGTGGGACCAGCGCTTGTATAAGGCGAGTGGGCTCATAACTGTAGCAAATAGAAAAAGATAAAGGAGTATTTGATATATAACTGGACAGAAAATCATTTTCAGCTTAATAAAAAAAAATCATAAATATCTTGTATAGTGACTTATAATATCAAATAGTATATCATAACTCAGCGAGTGTAAGAACTTACTGAATTTCTGAGTAAAAACGATTTGATTTTATGTTTAAATTATCACTAAGCTAAATTATTTTTTTTAATACAAAGATACCTCGTAAATTTATAAAAAAAAAAAACCATAGTGAAAAGATAACAATAAAAAAAATATTTGATTTATATTAGACTAATTTACGACATTGTTGCATAATTATATGATCACTGTACCTAAAGAATGTTCTATCAATATCATCAACTTGGTATACAATTACTTCATATCATCCCCCATTTAAATATCCACAACTTGTCAACCTGGGTATACTTTTTAGTATATAAGCTTAATTATACTTAATTATGTGTTAATTAGTTCATTAGGCCGTCTTTTCTAAAACTTGCTGCAACATAAAATAAATAATAATAATCAACTGTCTCTGTATGTCGCACTATACTGAATTTTAACATGCAAAAATGTTGTTTAGTATGATCATTAGGAACCGCCAGTAAGATTAACAAAATAAGCACTGCTGGAAAATTATTTGCTTTGGTTGAATGAGATCGATTAGTGGTGTTTAGATAGTAGAGTGACCAATTTGAAATTTAGTTGAAATCTTTTTTTGAAAGGAAAATTGCTTGTAAAGTGAAAAGAGAAAGGAAGAAGTATATATATGTAATTATTATATAAGCACGGGGGAAATGAATTAAGCGAAGATATTAACATTACCTGCAAGAATACAAATAAGTTAAACCACTTACAAGTTGCGAGAGAGAGAGAGAGAGAGAGAGAGAGAGAGAGAAGGGTGAGAAGCCCATGTTGGAGAAGGGGAGCACGTGCAAAGAGTTGATTGGCATATGAGAAGCCAAGGCCCAAGAGGGTTTGCACGTGCCCTGCTTCTCCATCAGGAACTACTCACCCATTGAAAATTAAAACCGAGCTAGCTGGTAGCACACTTACGATATGTGTTGTGTTTTGAAGTGTGGATATGAAGAGTGAAGAAAAGAGGGCAAGTATTTATAGGGGAGCCAGAGGAAGATAAACAACTATAATAAGGAGTGTATAATAAGTCATTTAATAAAGGCAAGAAAAGAGTAAAAGCCATTCTCCATTCCATGCAATGATAGTGGGCAGCAAAGAAATTCAAAGTAGAGATGAGATATATCTAAGGAAGAGGAAACAGAGGGTCATGTCTGCCTTAAATTCACAAAATCCCTGTACCCTTCATTAATTTGTTCTCTCTGCAAGATATTTCATCCAATATTTACAGTGAAGAGGGATACAGAAGAATAATGTAAGAGTGCACGTAGGCTTTGCGTGTTGGCCCAAAGGTTTTTGAGTACTTGGAGTGTCAAGTGTGTGTGTGTGTGTGTGTGTGTGAGTGAGTGTGTTTTTTTGTTATTTATTTTTTTGAGAGAGAACTGGGAGCCTTCCTAGGTAGATATGATTCCCTATATAGAGTAGGCACCAGCTTTTCCCTCCAGAATTTATGGTGGGTTTCACTTTCATATCGATGGAGACTTCAAGAATTACTTACACAACTACTTTTGCTTCTAATTAACATAGTAATTTAGCTATATATACCCCCTGACTACCTCACTTATCACGTATAGATTAACCCAATTTGAAATCCTAGTTAGCTGCATGGCAGTAATTTACAAGGGCTTCTCTAAGGTGATTTTAATTCATATTTAGTTTTCAATCCTCAAATTATTATTTTATACGACTTTTTTCATTACAATAATATAAAATCACATATTATTATTAATTTATGATATATCATATGAAATTTATCTTTATTTTCAAAAAAACATCTTTAATTTGAAACTCGAAAATTTTTAATACGTAGTTATGAAAATTTTAATTAATTATTAATATAATCAATAATGTAAATTTGACTTTACACAACAAATATTTTTAAATACTATCCCTCGTATATTAATGTAAAAAAAATATATCTCTATATTACTCTTATATGATATGGTTCCAAATTTTGGAACATTGGCTAATAAAATAAGAGAATAAACTCGTTGACTAACCAGACTAATCTCTTAAAATATATTTTTCTTGTAGTTTTTTCATAATTTTGATTTGGTTCATAATAAGTTAGATAAATAGGTGATGAAATTCTTCTCTCTTCCCAATCTTAAACTAAAATCGTGTGAAAAAAAATAAAAATAACGGGGGAGATGATCAAAAGAGAAGTAAAGGCACTAGATATGGAAAGCACTGAGGCTTAGCTCAAGGCCGGATTAAAGCAAAGACAGTGAAGAGTTGGATATGCAAAAATACTAAAAAAAGAGGCATTAAAAAATAGATGGATTTGGTGTCACCCTTAAATCACCAGTTTTGTCTTGTGGAGGAAGAACATAGATTCTGGCATGAGGTCATCATCAAATCTAGAGATATAAATGCTAGCGTGTGCACGCTGCTCTACTTTTCTAAATGTTGCAGTAAATGCTTTATTTGTTCACACACTCATATCTAATCAAATGCCCTTATGAAACTCACTCTTGCTCTCAACAAAGCTAAATTCCACTCCACTTGATGCATCTTTGACTCCGCCTCAGAAAAAAAAAAAAGCAGCAACAAAGCGATGCTGACGTCCCTTGGAACACCCAATAGGAATCCCAATTCCTTCTTTTGGTCGAGAATTAAAAGCTCGGAACTTGCAACATCCATATACTGCAATTCAACAGCTGAACCCCAAATAAAAAAACATATATTTCTTTCTTGAATTTTTGAGCCAAAAATGTATTTAGTTTCTTGTATATATATAAATGGAACCGATTATGCCTATTCCTAATCTTAAATGAATTGCAATGATGAAAAGATCCATATGTAAACATAGTATACGCTGGAATAATCCCTTCTTTCTCATTACGGTTCAATATAAAATCAACTTATAATCGTGAAATCAACTTAATATATATATATATAATCAAGCATAACCTATCAATTCATCCTCATTAAGGTATTCATTTCGTGCTTTCTTACAATATCTCATTTTTCATACAAGCTTGCTAAAGCTTATAATGCCAGCTTTTCCTAAACTTGTGTCAGATTGCAAATAATTAAAAGCAAACATCATATTTAATGTTTTATTGTTTATGAGTTATGAGTCGTTCAAAATAAGAGATGGAGTTGCTAACTCATTTGAAATTGGAGTTCAACAAACAGAATCTCTGGCCATACTGGTAGTATCCAATTTTCTACTCTTTCTCCAGCAAAGGTTACGTGTTATATTCAGTTACCTTACTAACATTTTCCATCCTTCAATAATCCTATGCTTTTATCTTTTCTTTTTTTTTTTTTTTTTTGAAAAAAAAAAACATATATAAATATATATATATGAACAGTATAAATACAGCATACTGCTGTATTACAACATTTGTAGAAATAACATTTCCTAGGTAAAAACTTGTTGGGATTTTTCTATTCTATAGAAAAGGACGTGTTGAAAGCTTGAAGCAAAGAGTGTAAACTATGCGACTGTGACTAAAACCTTCAATGGTAGGTTAAGAACTGAACCGGGAAATCTAAGACCATTTACAGAAGAATTACCATGATGCTACTTGTATTTGAAATTCACTTGAACCACATAAAATCTGATCCACATTGTAGACTATGTACTCACTGTACAGTAAAGAACCCTGCAAGGAATAATCATCAGAATTTAAATAAAAAATAAAAAACTGTAGATTTTGCATCAAAATCCGTAATAAAAGGGCAGAAAGGGATTCAAGGTTTGATTTAATGCAGAGATTTCAGTCATTATATGCGAGAGTAATCACATAATTCATACTTTGTTTTGTTGAAATTTCAGCTCTGCTTTTCCAGATAGAAGAATTTAATCAAAGGGCTTAAGGTCTAGAATGACTTCAATGCCCTAATTAATGGCAATTTCCCCAATATCCTAACCCCCCAAAATAGACATTAAAAAAAAAATCACACCGCAAAAAGGGAGAAGAACTATTATAAAATGCCTTAAGTTTTTTAAATTCCTGAAAATACCTTTAGAGAATTCCTCAGAATCAACTTCAAGTGGTGTCAGTTCACAGTGAAGGCGATTATAATAACAATACAAGGGATCTTCCTACAAAAAATAGCAGAAACTTGAATTAAAACAAAAACAAGAATAATATGAAGTTCAGAAAAGTTATAAAGAACAGCAACAATTTGTAAGCACAGCTACCCATTAACAAACTGGACCCAAATACCTGCATCCCAGGTTCATCCTCCAGCAACTTAACTTCAATCTCACCAAGGGCTTCAACCTTCAATAAGACAGAAGGAGCTCAGCAATATCTCTTGTAAATTAATGCAACTCAATTAATTTTCATATGAATCTTTCTGATTGACCTTTTAACCAAAAGGAAAATGTGCAAGGGTGATAATAACCAATCCCTTGTGAGTTTACTGACGCAAACAGTATAACTGAAGATATAGCACTACCAGTCATTGTGTCCTGAAGTTCCTCAGTCTCAGAAAGAGATGCAGAGAATGGAAGAACTTGCTCATTTTTTTGAAACTCAAAGTCATGGGGAATAGCGGTGTAGAATTCTCTGCAGCGAGAAACTTCTATCAAAAATTAAAATTTACAAGCTTCTTGAAGGCCACAAGCTTAAAATCCAGCATCACAAACCATAATCAAATGTGGAAAGATAATGCAAGGTCTGCATATAGTCAGACCATATGCTTATTCTTACCCACTCAATTGCTCAAGTTGTAGACTATTTGCTGGGTGAATTACATCTGCAATCCTCTTCAAGACATCATAGCCCTACACATTTAAAGAAAGTTGATTCATTAGGTGCTCCATGAACAATGAGGACAGAAGATATGGTATCATGGACCATGAAAAAACTGCACTCCCACAACAGTAGCTAGCAATTGTATTGTGTTTGATTCCAGTAGGAAAATGCCAATGAAGTCTAAAACAATCTCAAGTGTCTTATAACATCAAAATCACAGAGCAAGTACTGGATGATGGCTAATACAGCACATCCAGCGCTCTAACTCTCCAAACAAAAAACATCATTGCTAAAAATTCTCTATATTGTCCTAGAATTTATCAGTCAATATTTATAGAAAGAATATATCCCTATATATAGCTGAAAAAGGAGTTGCATAGAAAGCAAAATCTACATCCCAAGCTATTTTAGCACGTAATCAAAAAAGGTCCCAAATTTTTGCGTGAATTTATCAGGAACAAGTATTGAAGAATTCTCCGGATGTTCCCTGTACATTGTACAATTAACTTAAAGCATGTTACATATATGGCTAATCATTAAATTATATTTTATGCATCCATAGGTTTAGCCAAGGGCTAAGTGCATCTCTCAACTTGAGCATAGATCTCCTATGTAAACCAAAAACATCTATTTGCTTTTTATAATTCATTAGTACTAAATTAGATTCTGTTAAACTTTATTCTCAAATCAAGCATACCTTCAATATCCTTGACTTGCTTAGCTTACCAAGAGGTAGCTTATCAGCACTGTACCCTAAAAGACAATAAACAAGAAATACATGAATGAAGAAGTCAAGGAAAATCAAGCATATATCTGTAGTGGATAGATTTAAAAAAAAAAATAAGAATAAGAAAAAGCAAAGTGCTAAGGTTTATACAAGCAAGTTGAACATCAGCTGCACATGCACTAATGATAGGAAATCTAGCCTTCTCTATAAATTAATAATCGATAAATTAATAACTCTATCATATAATAATTTTTTATAATTTCGATTTAGGCTAATAGACTAAATTAATAATTTTAATTAATTAATAAGATAATTCTTTTATAAAATATATAATCTCAGTCATATTATAAATTAATAATTTACCAATATTATATATAAAATAAAATATGTTACTTTATTAAAATATGACTCCAAATATTATTTTAAATTTAGGTGATTATATTCACCTTTTTTTCACTTCATTTAATTCATATTCAATTTATCATTTTTTTTCAACTCGTTTAATTCATATTTAATTGATCATATATTTTTTTTAATTTAATTAATTCATTTTCAATTATTCTCAATTTTTTTATTCATTTCATTTAATACATATTAAATTCATTCCAAAATGATAAAATACAGTGAATTTTTAGTTAATTAAATATATATTTATATAAAAAATAAAAAATTATTAATTTATTAATTAATTAATATCTCTTTTAATTAATAAAATTTATAAATTTTAACGAATAATTTTTATAAATAAATATCCTTAAAATTTATTATTTATAAAAATTATTTTTGTCATGTTTGAATTAAGGAAATTTTTTGTTAATAAAAAAATAGCCAAAATTTATGAATTATTCAAAATCCATCATTTATCACAATTTCTCATTTTAAAAATTTTTAAAATCTCATATAAGAGATGAAATTTTGCAAAATATATTATTTTAATGAATAAAAAATTTTATAAATTATTTTTTTATTACAAAAATATAATTAAAATTCATGAATTTTATTTTTATACTAAATAATTAAAATTATATAAATTCATAATATAAAAAAAATTAAATTTTTAATTTTATAAATTTTAATAAATTTTGTGAATTCATTTGCTGTCTCATTATATTCACACTGTACATAAGAGAGAAATTTTGTAACAAGCTGCTCAAGTCTCTTTTCCCATGTTGAATTTCAAAAAAAAAAATTGTAAAAAATTTTAAAAATTATAATATGATAGTAGTTACTGTATTCAACTCAATGAAATATTTTTTTATATAAAATAAAAATTAAATAAATTTAAAAATATATATGATTGACTTTATTACAAGGAATACTATAATCTTATAATTTTTAAATATTTTACAAAATTTTTTTGGATATTAAAATCGCACCATAGCAAGATCTACTATATTTTTGGCGGGAGAGCCTCTCAACCCCTATTGTATCTGAGAAAGCTACGAGGGTAATCATTGGAGTCGTCTCAATATTTTAAACTTAATACCACACGGCGCAGAAATTATGCTTTAGCAAAATTTACTTTAACACCATATTTGTTTTAATAAAATTTATTTATAAAATTAAATTTTATTGAATATCTGGATTTAAAAAAAATACAATTTAATACATAAAATTTAATTAAATTTCATATTTTTGTATTTGAAATAAATTTATAATTGAGTTATTTTTTCTTATTTCTTAAAATGTCTTCAATATAATAAATATAATTAAAAATATATTTATAATTAATATTTAATTTATGAATATAATTAAAAATTAATTGAAAAGAAAGAAAGAGAGAGAGAGGATAGTTAAAAGAGAAAGGAGGGAGAGGGAAGTATTAATAAAAGAGAATAAAAAGAGCAAATAAAAATGATATTTCTGTCCATTATATTATTTTATTAATTTTATGAATTCACTTAAAATTTTTATTTATTTTAATAAAATTTGATTTATGTATATTTAATTTATTAAATTAAAATAAATATATATTTTTTTTATATATTTTCAGCACAATTAATGAAATTCATTTGTTACAAATATGTTGCAATAGCCCTTCACAGGCCAACCATGGGCCGAATGGTTTAGGACTAGAGAAATCATGTTCTGGTATTTTCTCACGTTAGATTAGAAAGAGAAATTTGTGAAATCACAAAGCGAGATGGCAGAGAGGCCGGCGCTGGATCAGCAACAACAGCGACAGCTAGACCCTCCGCAGCAGCTACCAAAGGAAAACATGCTTGACTGCGTGACGGCCTTAGAGACCGCTTTGCTTCCTTGCTTACCCGCCAGAGAGCTACAAGCCATCGACCGCTCTCCCCACCATTCTCATCAAAGTCAGTAACCTACTTGTCCTTCTGTTTTCTTTTCTGCTGTAAGTATTGGGTAAATTTTTTTAGTATTAGGTCGAACGTGATACACTTCAGATTAGGTCGAACGTGATAAACTTCAGATTTTTTGGAGTTTTTGTCCGTGTTAAAATTGCAGAGGATTTCAAGGAACGATGTCATTTTTTGATACATAAATTTCCTTTTCCATATCTGTTTTAAATTATTGATTTCTGAATGTAGAATGGAAGATTGAGAGACAGAAAAGGCAGATTAAATATAGTGATTTTATAATGGGTATATTTTGGCTTCTGGAATTGTTAAATGTCTTGCTTTAAGCTATGTTTGGGAAATAATACTCAATTCAACTTAGTTTTAATCTCAAAATTAATTTGGATTGGCTATATGGATTAAATTTACGACATCTATTTCTCTTATGTCTACCATTTTCTTTCTTTTTCTCCTCTATCACGATGTTTGGGAAATAATGAGTGAAAAAGGAGGAAAATGATCTTACCTTCCTTGGAAAAGTGGATGAAAAATGAGGTGGAACCTCTTTATTTTTTATCAATCCAAGCAAACCCTTAGTTTTTAAAGTGTCTATCTCGGATGCTTGGAGATATTCCATATCTAGGAAAGTTTACTTCCTGGTCTTTGATATCTAGTTCTTAATAAATTCATGGGTAATCATTATCGTATATGAGCATAGAGTAAAAATATAACATTAATAACATATATATCTTTTTATATTGCCGCCTCTTGCCCTATAATAGATGATACACCTGGTTTTTCTTCCCCTGTTTGTTAAATAAAGTTGGTATTGATGGGTTCTTCAACCAATTATGTGTTTCTAGAGTAGGTTTTTATGACCCAGGGCCATAACTTCTATTCGACAATAGCCAAGAAACTAAGAACAGTAGCAGTAGAAGATACAGAAAAGGAATAGAACAGAAATAGCAGAAGAGGATAAGAAGGATAGAGAGAAGAGGAAGATCAAGAGAGAACCGAAAAGAGAGAGAGAATTAGAGAGAGAGAAAGTAGAAAGAGATTCTGTTATTCATAATTGTTCACTGAATACAATCTGTTAAGACAATTAGCTATATACTCCTTCTAAACTTGACAGCTCAGCTAACAAATCAACTAACCATTGACTATTAATCTGCTAATACCATAACATAGGTATACTCCAATTGTGGGATAGAATTATGAATGCTTTCAATGAGATTGAGCTAATCATTGGCATCTCATTATTTTCCTGCCTTTCATCACTACTAAAGCCTGTGAAAAATGGAAATGTCTGAAAAAGAAGTGGCAGGAAGCAGATATTTCTTCAATAGTTGAAAATCCTTTGTGATGCATATCCTGATACTTTAAAATGTACTAAAGATCTTTAAGATTTTGAATGCATAAGGGTTTTTCTTCATCCTTGATGTCTCTAATTGATCCATAGTGTATAGATTCAATTATATGGTGGCTTCTTTATCATTCTCATTATGATATTGGATGTATGTGTCTTTATGACCAAGCAGATACGAAGTATGATATGTTACATGTTAGCACATGTGGAAAGTCCTTAGCTGCCAACAAACTAAAACTAAATAACAATACATGCTGAAAAAGTCTTTATTTTGTGATTCTTTCAGTTGATGTCGAGAGGCATGCTAGGGATTTCATGGAGGCTGCCAAGAAACTTCAACTCTATTTTATTGGTCTCCAACTTGAAGGTCAACCAACCATGGCTGAGACTCTGAGAAAGGTAAATCATCTGTTACTGGCAAATTGCAATGGATACCATGTGTTGTCCTTTGGCTATTCCATAGCTTCACTGGGACCTTGGCAAAGTCATGCTTTGTTGGGTGCATCTGTTGCATTTTAACAGGAGATTACTCTGATGGAAGAAGACTTGAAGATAAAGGACGAGATTATTAAGAAGCAAGAGAGATTGATACTAGGATGGAGGAAGGACTTGAAAGACCAACTGGATAAACAAAAAACTGAGTTGGAGAGGGTGTAATGAGGGTGCAGTAAGCCTATAATCTAACAATATGAAGAAAAATCGTGGCTTACAACATTCTTTTAGACTGATTGGCATTATTTTTTATATGCTGCTTGTATACTTGAACAAAGTGCAAATAACCAAACATTTGTAGAATTTTAAATGGCTATGGACAATAAATATTCCTGTATCAGTGATTGGTTTCTGCAACATGAACAATTTCTTCTGCAATCAATTTATGAGTGTAATGGCAGCGGTAAGGATAATGACTTTTACATGCTAGCATTCGAACGAAGATTTTTCCCTCTTTTTATCACAATTTTATGATACTGTACCAGGCCATATCATGTGATTTGTATTTTGAATTTAGAAACCGTATTGATAAGAGATGGATCTGGTTTTACTAATGCACGTTTAGCACACGCACAAGCCCCAAGCATTGGTTAATATAGGAGAAAAGAAAGGCCTTAATTGAATGGTTCTGGCACATTATCTCAGAATTAAACGGTAGAGGCTGACATTTCTTCAGTCTGCTGGGGCGAAAATTCTGGGAATATCCATAGGAAATTGATGTGTAAACCATTTACACGGATTTTACAAAAACAAATGCATTTTAATTCATCAAATTATATGCTAATCAATTTTTGGGAATTGAAGGTAGAAACTGAAGAAATTTTCTCCTAACAAGACAGATACACCAGAACTCTTAAGCCTCCTTTCAACTAAAAGCAACAGACACACAAAGCAGTTACAAGCTTAAAAAATTCAAGCTGAGGATTCCTGATTGCAATTTCTCCTATGAATAGCAAAAACCAGAAACACCCTTGCTATTTCTTGGCATAGGTAATTAACATAGGATTTTGCTTTATCTTTAAATTCTGGAGTGCATGCATCGCAACTGTTGACTGCATCTCATCTCCGTACTCCACAAAGGCAATCCCTGGTTTTGTTTCCACCATCCTAACCTCCTTGAAACCAGTGTACTGCTGGAAAAACATTTGCAACATCATTGGAGTTGTCTCATTAGGAAGATTTTGAATGAAGAGTATGCTATTAGGGGGAGCTGGAGCCTCAGGAACCATTGATTTTGCACCGCCTGGATAAGGTATTTGTGATAGCTGCACCAATTTTGCAGAGAGAATCCTCAAACTAAGTAATTTTTAGGATGAAGGAAAATGACAAAAAACTTGCCACTTAAGCTTCATTATGTTTCAGAAAACAGGCAAAATGATTTTTGATGCACAGAGCAGAAATCTTTACCAAATCTTTGATATGAAAAATAATTCTCATCAACAGAGCTCATCAGCAAAGGTAACTAGTGACAGATTATTCTTTTTCTTCTCCAATTGAACAATTCTATAATTTTCAAAAGCTGATCAAGGCGGAAAAAGGAAATGACTTCTACATATGTTGTCTTACAGTTCCTTTTTTTCCTCATCAATTTGGATAAGAAATTTCTGTTACTTAAAAATTATTCCTTTTGCCTACTAAAGTACATTCTATTTAAATTTTGCATATATAACTGTTTTCCATACATCATAGTCATTAATTATTTAATAGAGAAATTCATGACCTAGGAACCAGAACTACAACTAACACCGGTTTTCAGATGAAAAAGATATATAACAACTTATTCATATCCAATTATATAGATTCCGAAGTGAGGTGAATTCTCAAACTAAATACTCTAAAGAACCCACAAATGATATGCCAAAGAAACCAAGGAACATGCTTACCAGAGGTGTCGCACCATATGCACCCGCATAACCAGTAGCAGGGCCCATCCCGACTTGATTAGCATCATGCTGCTCTTTCTTCTTTTTCCCTGACACACCAGTTAAAAAATTGCTCAGAAAACAAAATTTAGATGCATGGAAACCTAATCTTCTACATTAAGAAAATAAACTAATAAGAAAATACACGAATAAAATGTGGCACAGGATGAACTAATATCAAGCACATGACTAGTCTCCGTCACCCATATGTTTGAAACAGTAAAATGTAACCTTAGTGCTTCTGTTCTATGCTACCATCAAATGAATATGTAGGTCCACAAATGATACAATCTTTCTGCACATACAGGGTCATGAACTCACCTCTCTCCTCATGCCTCTTCCGTTTTTCTCTTGGAACAAAAGTGCCATCAGCCTTTGAGATGATATCTGATTTAGTTTTTGCATATTGTATTCTCTGCAATAAATATATATTGAGCACCAATACAAATCTGAGGCAAAATAGATAGGCTCATACTCTAAAACAGTTGAATTATAGAATTAAAGGATGCTGATTATATATATGGTACAAAACCAAACCCCAATTAATCTAAAAGAAAAGGTACTATCATATTGACAATCAGTTCAAGTTCAGAAATGGTCTCTGAGTAAACAGATGAATACATAAATGGACAGATTTATATTTATACACCAAAAAAACATAATTTCTAGTTCTTAGGCCGATATCCTAATTAAGCATGAAGTGGAAAATTAGCCCTAGTCCAGCATATGGTTTGTCCGCTTCTCAGTTTTATAGATTAGGTAGATATGAAGAAGCCTCACTTCTGAGAGCTTGGATAAGAAACCTTGTCATGCATTAACTGTGTTTGTTTTTCATCCACAAACAATTAGAATTGAAGTTTTACTTTGGTGCAATCTCTGTGTATATGTGTATGAATGTACATCCAAATGCCCTAAACATCCAAGAGTTATTCCATGAAAGAAAATCCATGATCAAAGATATATTTTGTTTTCATATATGCTTCTCTAATGAGAGATTAACTAAAAGATAGTTCTCAAATTTTTAAGAAATATGAGGGTGTGAAACAAGAGAACATCTTAAACCAGAGGATCAAATTCTGCCTGGTAAAAAAAAGTAACAATGAGAAATCAGCGGAAAAAAACATACAAAACAATACCCTTCGGCATCATTAAAAAAAAAAAAAAAAAAAAAAAAAGAGTAGTTCCTCGTGAACTCTACCATACAAGCAGAGCACCTAATTAAAGGACATTGAAAGAAACTCTCACTCCTTCCTAGAAATTTGCGGGAGAAATATATTCATCTGGGTGCTCTTATCACGCTAGTTACATTAGCGGATAATGTAGCACCTACGCAAATGTGCACTACAGTTAAGGACTAACTTAATTCCTCAGCAATTCTAGTAACTTCTCAATGAAATTTACATCCAATATCCAAAAGGTTGAACCAACTCATACACAAGCACAAATGCACACATGAGCAGGGACCAAGATTACAAAAAGTAATTGGGAGTGAAAATTTAATGAAGCTATGCCAAAACAATTGGGAATTAGCTAAGTGGTTTGAGCTTTATCTTAAATAAATGTTTTAACAAAAAAAAAAAAAAGAAAAAGAAAATTATACAAAATATACATACCATGATCTTATCATAGAAAGGGAAAGCCTGCATTTGCCTCATAGCATTGGTAGCTGATTGAACGTCTTCGAAAACAACCCATGCTTGCCCTTTGTGTTTCAGCGTCTTGAATACTAATATATCCAATATCTTCCCAAACTGCGAGAACACAGCATGAAGCGATTTCTTCAATTCTAAAAGAAATACCAATTTTAAATCATACATAAGTTCACATAGTGAAGCGAAAATAAACAGATAGATGAAATTAAAATCAGGACGGATAATACCGTCGATTTTGATCTTCTCGTTGAGATTGTTGATGTAAATGGTATTGTTCGGAGGGATTTCAGTGCCTGTGTTCACATTATTCCCATCCACCACATTCTTTTGCTCTAGCAACGCCATTGTTGCAGAATCAAGCTTTACAAACCAAAGGGGTTTAGCTTGTTTTTTCGAGAGATTTTAACTGAAAGACAGTGGCCGGTTAAAAGCCCTAAATGAAAGGGAAATGATGAAGAAGAGGAAATTACTGGATTTTGGTTTTCATATGTTTTGGTAGGCAATTGGGCCAATAGAGTATTCTTGGGTTAAAATTGGGACAATTTAAAGCAGCACGTAGTCTACTCTTATCATAATCTCCCTATGTTTGACGATAGGGATTTTTTTAAAAATATCAAAAAAAATAAAAAATATTTTATTTTTATTATTAAAATAAAAATAAAAATATTATATATCTAAAAATATTTTTTTTAAAATACAATATATATCAAAAATATATTACATATACATTAAATATATATCAAAAAACAGAAGAAGAAAAAAAAAATAATCATAAAATTGAAAAAAAAATTAAAAATAATATATTTCTGTAATATTCCCTTAAAAATTTGCTGAAATTTCAATAATAATGTTGTAGAAAATATTTACATATTTATTCAATAAAAAAAAATTAATATCTTTTTATTGAATAAAAAAAATAAAAAATAATATTAATTAAAATATATCATCATTCATTTTTTATATTATTACTTATATTTCGTGGGTATTCTCATTTCATAAACACAATTAAGTGAATGAAAAAAAAAAAAGATTTTAACAAGAACTCACTAAAAAAAGATTTTAACAAGATCTACTTGTATGCTTTTTTTTAATGAAAAGATATTCATTTATATTTTTCACATATTATTATTAAATTGACGAATACATATATTTAACTTATTCGCTATTAACATTGTTTATACCAATCAACAAACTATCGATAATAACTGCAATTTACTACTTCCGTTATTTAAAAAAAAATTATATTCAATAAATAAAAAAGTATAAGGGGAAATATTTTTCATAGTCTAATCATGAAGTTATTTTCTTAGAAAATACTTAATTTAACTTAATTTTAATTTTAAAATTAATTAAAGTCAGCTATATAAATTTTTTATTTACACTCTAAATAATTTCATATGATAAATTTTATTATTATGTAGTTATACATAATATAGAAAATATTTTAAAAAATATATATAGTACTTTTATTGCTGTAAATTTTATTTTTGAGATCGTATATATATTTTATCCTATTATCATATTTCAGTTGTTATGGCTTAAAACACTTTGATCTATTTGGAGAGTCTGAAATTATAATTGAAATTTTCAATTTCAATATTTGATAGTTATTTAGAATTAAAATTGAAATTTTAATTTTACCTATAACTTCATAAAATTATAATATAACTAAAAAAATAATTACATAATTTCATTCTCAACTTTTAAGAATTACAATTTCATAATCATCATTATCAATCTCTCTCCTACCGTCACTGTCACAGCCCAGCTTAGGAGCCATGACGGTCCTAGGGTACGGGTGATGCTATTGCTACCAATACCACGAAGAACCCATTAAATAAATCATATGGCATGCAATACAAATAAGCTTAATATAGCTTAAGCAATACAAATAAAAACGGGCAGCATCTCCTCTATTTAAGGAGTATGCCCTGGCTAAAAACATATAATATAACACTTCTAATATCAATTTCATCCAACTCCAATCAATAGATCCCTCTGGATCTCCACAATTCTCAAACTCAAACATATTCATTACTCAACAATAGCTCAATATGCAACATTGCACAATACACTTCATATAACTTATATACAAT